>VWZF01002811.1:1202215-1222215 GCA_013396755.1 Sclerurus mexicanus
TTTTTGGCTTCAAGATGCATTTTTACATGTGCTTGCTTTTGTTCCAGCTTGTGGGGGGTGGGGGATGTGTGTGTATGTGTGTGTGTGCATGCATGTGCGTGTATTTTAACACAAATCATTTCTAGCCAAAGAATGTGAAATGACAGGCTTTAAATCTGTCACACTGAGGGAAAGCGGGTACTCTGGCAAAGACACGGTCAGAATTGCTGGGTAGATTTTGAAATATTGCAAATTATTTGGAATTAATGTCCAACCTCTTTAAAGCTCTGTTCTTTTCCTTTTCTTTCCCCCCACCCCTTCTTCCCCCTGTTTTGCCACCCTCTGTTAGTGCTGTTCTTATTACAGGACATATTTTTTAACTGCTGTTAAGTGGTCACTGAGTTTCTTCCCTGAGATCTTTTCTGTGTTTGTCCACAGAAGAACAAGGTGAAGATACAGAAGGGTCTGCTAAAAGTACATCAGTGGCTGTGGCTGATGATAAAGACTCAAGTGACAGAGACAATAGTGAAGGCAAAAAATCTAGTAAAGATTCTGGTAAGACGCTAGAATTTTTTTTTTCCCCTTTTTTAACTTATGAAATGCTCTTTTCATTTTAAACTGTCTGGACATTCCCACTACTATTCATTGCATGTGCATTTTGCATGTGATTTCTATCAGTAGCCTCCCATTGACCTATTTTTAATCATAACCATCTGACAGGATAGATGCGGATAAGTTGAGGAATATTACAGGACGACCAGTGAGATTATTTTTTAATCAAATCAGTTTGTGTGCTTGTAATTTTTTAAGCGCCTTTCATTAATCTTAGCTGTACTTGTGATTCCTCTGATGGCATATTAATTTTTCATAAGCATAGGATTAGGTACCACTTGAATTTTTTTCTTCAATCAGGTTTTGCCCCCCTTTTAACCCAAAGAATGTGGGGGTTCTGTTACTATTTTTTGCTCTTGCTCTGATCAGTTACTCTCAAGAATCTGGCCTCTTCCTGGGCATTTATTTGAAGCATTTTCAAAAAAATACACAAAATCCAGTGAAAAAGTTTACAGATGATTCAGCCTAAGAAAGAGGAAATATCATTGAAAACGGATTATGGGTTGGGTAATTCTGATCTCCTGGAATAGACAAAGCCCAGTAATGAAAGCTACTGTCTTTGAAAACAAAACCCCTATGTCATGACATTTACTTGTGCACAAACAAACCCAGGGCCAGCATCTGGTGTAGATACAATACCCAAGGCTTTTTCTGTGTTTGATTTGGCAAATATGTGACTTCACCCATGCTTTTTATGTATGAGATGGAAATCTATGGTCACAATGAATATTACATTGGCTACTTTTGCCGCACGCTATACCTAGTTACATTATGTTGGATTCACTGAAGCAGAAGAAGTGCTGAAACAGGTTGAAGCCTATTAGTTTCAGGTAGTCATATATCTTTTCCTTGTATGCCAATGACAGCAGCATACAAAGGAGGTTGTATTATCTGTAAAAACATACAGTTGTAGAGAAAATATCATTTTACATACGAGTTTCTTACACCCAAATTCTCCCATACTGCAATTTGCTCTTTACATATTAAGCATTTTTGGATTTGTTACCAAAAAAGTATTACATATGGCCCTTTCTATGCCACGTCAATTCAGAAGACTGGCTTAAAGATTAAAGCTCCCTTTAAGTTTGCTTGTTGACGTGCTAAGGTCAGTACCCATTGCAGTTTACAACCTTGACTGCTCTTTAGTCACTTTATTTTTTGAGATCAAGAGACCGAGGGAAGGGCAATGATGACAAGGATGATGTCGAGCAAGAAACTGTGTTGTGGTTTAAAATATATATTCCCCTTGGCTGGCTCTCTGACTTGGTAAAAGCTGTCTGCAGTGCAGTGAAGCCATGCTCCCAGGCTGACATAGGTTCTCCTGTGCAGACTCCTCAGGGGCTGGCCTGGACACTCCCCAGGAGAGAGGGGTGACAGCCACTTGCAGCTTGCATTTCCTACCATAAACTTTGTCTAGGGGACAGTGTGAACTGCTTCAGGGAATTGATCAGCCCTCTCCTTTTCTGAGGCAGGTCCATTTATAGTTGTTCAAGAGAGAATGTGGTATTAAACTCCAGCAAAAAAAAAAAAAAAAAAAAAAAAACCAAAGGATGGAATCTAGAAAAAAAGTACTGAAGGGGAATTCTCTAAATTCCATCAGGATTAGCCATTCATAAGGGCCAAGTTTAATTAGGACAAACCTATATCCAGATGCCTACTGGGTGCACTGCAAAAAAACAGCATAATTGTTCTACATTCCCGTGCCAGCAATTACACAAATAACTTTGCAGTAAGATCCATATAAAAACAAGGGCTGAAATATATGATTGCCTTTGTGCTTTGCAGAAAATAGTTTGTACTGTAAAATCCTGAATCTTTTAGGAACTTTTATTTTCCTAATCTAAATTAATTCTGCATATGTAACATTCAGACCATCATCTTAATTTTCATTCCGCTGACAAGTATTTCTAATGACTGCATAACTGCTTATGTATAATTGAATGTTAATTTGGGCTTTCTCATGAATTGAGTGCTGCAAGTCTTGCCAAAGAAATCTCAGGAAAACCAATAAATTAATCACAATACTAACAAGTTAGACAGGAAAGTAGTGTGACCCCTCTTTAGCATAGAATCTATTAGACGAGAAAGGATTAACATGTATTTAGTAACAGTATGTTTGTGTAAGCTGTTGTGCTGTATTGCTTACCTTATCTCAAGGAGTAGAGCTTTCAAAATGAGACTTGGCAATATGCAAGTTATATTTGTTGAATATTCATTCAGAATAGAAAAGCCTACTAATGCCTCATTTATATTGTCATTTAAATCTAGTGCCACTTTAGATTAATTATAATCCAAATTACAGCTCTATGCAGTGCGAGAATTAATATGGAATTTATCCAGATTAATACATTTGCATTGAAAATGTAATATGTCTCTGCCATGGCTAAGGGGAGCACTTTTTAATAAGGTAGTAAACATGAGAAAGGATGGAAATTAACCTTCATTATTGCAATGAAAATTATCCTTTCATTCTACTCTAATTAGAAAGAATACTCTACCAGTAATTATAATTTTAGAATTATTTTGAGGCTAAATAATATCATCTGACGTGTCAGAAGTCTTAAATGATGCAATCTTTATCAAATACAAATATTCATAAATAAGAAAACAGTGTTTTTATTATGGCTTTTCCAGGATTTTTTTTCTCATTAATATATGTACTGTATTAACTTTCTCCTTCTTGTTAGTCACACAAACATTTTGATATTGGGTTTCAAAAATATTATGAAGGGGATGACATCTGAATTGCAGTGAATTGTATCATTTTTATATTAGCAACCTTACACAAGATAAATAATTCCTTTACTGACAGACAACTATTGACTAGTCTATTTCATGACATTTATTTTTAATTGAACTTTTTTTGAGCTAAATGTATTGAAATTGCATTAGTCATCTAAAATAAGCTGTATATTTTATATTATATAAAGAAAAGCAGTTGTTTCACAATTGCAAAAAAAACCCCCTAAAAATAATGTCTCAAGAATAAAAAGTGGGTATTTAAAACATGAATAATGGCTGGATTTATTCTTTTCCTACAACTGCCTAGTAAGAATGCCATACCAGTGAAACATCTAGCTATGGACACAGTGCCCTACAGCATGCTGAAGACTGTAGTATTTTCTTTCCTTTCTCCCTCCTCCTTCGATACCCTTTCTATAAGACCACAACTTTTTCAGTCTCCCTGCAGAAGCTCCTTAAAACAGCGAATGAAACACGGAAAACAGAGCATTGATATAGCAAGACAAGGGACTGAGTTGTAATATCTGGACCATTGCGTTAGAAGCAATCCTTAAATCCTTTGGTTTTTGGCATGCACACTATGGCTTGGGGGCTTTGCTCTTCACCATGTGCAAGGGCGAGTGACTCTCCTATGCCACAGGGCAAAATCAACCCCCTTTGTTTTGGTGTTTTTTTTCTCAAAGCTCACCATAAGTTACAGACTCAGTTACGTTACTATTGGCCAGATGTAACTTCAGTCATGTAAGTAATAGCACTTGGGGTTGAATGAATCCAGAGCCACAATGACAACAAAAACAACAAAGCCTCTGTAAACTTCAACAGTTTATATAAATATCATAGTAAACATAGTAAAAAGCTGTGCTTTGTTATGCATTTATTGACCCCAGCACAGTGTTTTATAACTCCATGGTTTTATTATATTAACCGCAAAAGAGAATTTAACCAGAAAACCCCCTTGTTTTTATAGAAACAAGAACTATGTGTTTCATGATTATTATGGGCCCTTTGAAGTAATTAAGTTATTCCATCTTGTGGTGGAAGATGATGTCTAATATTAACCTTGTGTGTGCCCAGGCACACACAGACTGCACTTCAAGCTAAATTTCACTAGCAGTTAAATACCACTGCCACAGCACAGTTAAATGCATTTTCACAAATAAATTTTCCTGCAGAATTTGGTTTGTCATTTCTGTAACAACCTGCTGAGAACAATCTAGCATGATAAGGGGAATAGGACTTGAAATTGTATAATTTTTTTTTTAAAATTCAGTTTCTGGTATAACAGTATCTGTTTACGCTAGCTGAGATTCTGGCCCATTTGTCTCTAAAAAGGGACACTTTAAAAGTGACATATGATAAAGGTAAGAAACAGTAGACAACTGTTAGACATTTTTGACAGTTGAAAATGAAGAGAGGTTAATAATTTGAACCTATCCGTCTAAAACCTGAGTAACAACCTTTCTCTGTTAATATAGTATGTCACTTTTTTACTTCCCATAATTCACAGTTAAGACACTTAAATAATACGTAAATACAGATAGTCCAGGGAGGACTCTATTATAATAAAGCAAAGTGAGTAATAAAATAGTGCCTTATGTGATTGCATCCTTTAGATTTTACCTCTAAGCATAGGTAGTCCTTCGGGTTGTTGGTCCAGTGCTGACTGAGCAGTCTGAAAGAGGCCTCCAGGATCCATTCCTGAGAGTGTAAAAATTCAGGGGGCTCCAAAAAGTGACTTGTTCAGATAATAAACCAGTGATGACAAATTGATCTTTATAAATAGGGCAATGCAACAGGAATAGGCTTTAATTTGAGCCACAACATGCAGAAATTACTAGTCTAAACTATAAAAAAATTAATTAGTAATTTAGGACTGAAAATCGGTGTGTGGGCAAATCATCATTAATGTATAAGTCATATGTTCTGTGATTTTTTTAAAAAATGCCCTTCAGAAAATATCCCTGTTTTCAGTTGGTTATCATTCTACCATGAGGATTTGGTATTTACCTTGAAAACTGTTCTCTTTTTGCTTCTCTTTAATGTTGCCCTTGTAAGATCAAATACTGCACAAAGTCTATATGAAAATAATAATAAAAAGTTCTTGGTTTTGTCTACAGAAAAATACAGGTGGTTTTTTTTGTTCATGTTTACCTTGTTGCCAAAACATCCATGTCCTTATTTTTAAATTAATCCTAGGTTATTGTGCAATGAGGTGCAATTTGTTCATTTATATGAACCTTATGTGGATTGAAAAAAATCAAGATAAATCTTCATGCACAGCATACAATCAGATTACCCCTGGACTATATATTTACGTTGGGTCTGATAGCAATCAATGGTTTAGCTTCATTGCATTTCAAGATGTATTTGCACCCAGTGTCCAGTGATAGTGTCCTCACACTGGAAATAATTTAGTTGCAAATTGACTGGAAGATGGTGAAAATTGAAAGTTAAAATTAGAAATACTCATAATAAACAGCAGAAAAAAGGTCAGATGATGCCGCACTATGATGAGATTGGAATGGTTGGTAAATGAGGTTTTGTGTTTGTCGTGAGATGTATGTGACATGCCTACCCAATGCTCTTGTAATATCCAGCCTAGCAGAAGAGATTATCTGGCAAATTGACGCTGGAAAGAATTTTCTGATGGACTGGGAAATTAGAATTGCACTCTTTTCTTTGATGTGTGCAAGACTGGGCCGCATTACACAGCTAGCTTGGGCGTAATATTAAATGTAGTATTTAATACTTAATAGTACAACTATCTATAGAAAACAATTATATTCTGGTTTTGATCACAAATGCCAGACTATAAAAATTCACAGTGTAAACATCTAAAGCAATCCCAAATGACTGATCTTTGTATATAATTAATATTAAGTTAGCTCTGAAATCCAATTCTCCACAGTATTTCTTTTAAAGCCTCACTATATTTAGCTTCAGAATTGTAACCAGGCAGGAGTTATCAAAACAGCACAATAATCATATTGCTCAGACAGTTTAGAAAAGAGAAAGGGTAATTAAACACCAGCAAATTAATTATTTTGGAAAACAGGCTTTTTAAGCAAAAGCTGATTTGTTTTAATGTAATACACAGATTCATACTGAGCTGCTAAAGAAAGAACATTATTGATTAATCTTTAAAGGCAACCTAAGGTTATCTAAACAGCAGAGAAGAGTCAATTTTTAAATGTATTTATAGAGTCTCCATCAAGGATAAAAGTGTATTTTCACCTTTGTGCTTTCCAGAGTTGTTTTATTCAACTTTATTTTTTCTCAGAGTTTAAAAAACGAACAAACAAAAAAGACCCTCAAAGACAATACAGACCTTTGAAGTCAGAGCCTCTTTGTAAACCAGGGTATTTTAAAACATGTTCTTAAAAATTATGTTTTCAAAACAGGAATAGTCACACCAGAGAAGGAACCAAAAGTGAACACTGTTGTAGGGGCACAACAGCTTCTTCTGGCAAAAGAAGAGGATGGTGCAGCTAAAAAATCAAAGCCTCCAGAGGACAATAAATTTTGTCATGAGCAGGTAAAAGGAAATGTAACAATTTAATTGCATTCTAGAACTCTTTCAAATAACTCAAGAATGAAACAGAGATGATATGCTGTTAAAATAGCAGTATCAGCAAGTTATAAAAAGCACACTGACTAATAGCTTGCATCTTCATTTGATTTTTTTTCAGTTCTATCAATGTCCTTATTGTAACTACAATAGTAGGGACCCAAATCGTATCCAGATGCATGTCCTGTCACAGCATTCAATGCAACCTGTTATCTGCTGCCCCCTCTGCCAAGATGTCCTCAGCAACAAAATGCATCTCCAGCTTCATTTGACCCATCTGCACAGTGTATCCCCCGACTGTGTGGAGAAACTGCTCATGACAGTAAGTGTTCCAAATGCTGATGCATGTGCTACAGAAACATACTTGGGCCTTTGGGCAATGTATTTGTTGTGACATACTACTCAGGTAGTCTGAGCAGGGGAGTGGGTCAGGACTCTTAGGTTCTCCTGTTAGCTCATCCAGTGGCTGATATCCTGCGGGAGAATGACTAAAGGTGGATTTCAAAGATGCAGAAAAACTGTAATTCTTCATTGACAATTAACCTTGGAAATGCCAAACCAGTCCATGTCTCTAAGTGCGTACCTGTAAATTTGGTCTAATAATATTCAGGTCTCAGAAGTCTTGTGACTTCTGTTTGTACAATAGTAAGATTTCTCCACAGAATGGAGTTCCCAAAGACAGGGACTTTATTACAGTTCCTATATTACATGAAATTCACTGTAAAATAGCAATTCAAACAACTGTTCAAACAATGTCAGTAAAGACACAATCATCTCTAGTACATATTTGTTATTACAACATAAATTCAGTTAGAAAACAGACCTCCTAAGACACACTGATTCTGGTTGTCTTGCCTTTTTAGAAGGAAATGCACTTGGAAATCTCAGTGATTCACATATTTATTTCTGTATCCACAGATGAGTCCTTCATTTATACGGCTCGTTCCCAAATTAAGTGGCAAAAACATCAGAAAGAATTGAAAGAGCTCTTGACTGAAGGTCTAGGGTTCCTTGTCTTTAGAGCTGATGAGTAAACACACACTTGGTGATTAGTTTTTATTTTCCTTGATTTTGTATTAATTATAGCTCTGACAGAACATGTAATTTTGGTCCACTGCAAGGAAAATGTAGTAGAAAATTAACTTTCCCAAACCCTTTTAGGAAACTGGAAAGTTGTGGAAAACCTCCCCCTCCATACTGAGAAGCACCAGCTTTCTTCTCAAGTTCTCCATGATTCTCTCTGTGTTGATAATGGGGCAACTTTGAAGTCTTTCCTCAGCAGGGGCTGGGAAGGTGTCCCACTGTTTTTGAAAGGGGGAAAAAAAAAGTCTGTTTCCCAGAGAAAGAGATTTCAAAACATAATTTGCATAATTGAAATTGTAGATGCTAACACTAATATTCTCTGTTCATAACTGAATCCTCTGATAGCAAAATAAATACCATTTATAGCAAATTTTTCTTCTCTGGGTCATTTACAGTTATATACATAAGTTTTTTTGAAAGTCCTTCCCTCCAAAGTAAGCTCAAAGTCAGTAGTCCGCTGAGAGGATGCTATTAATGCCATGTTAAAGTTACAAATATACTAAACCCAGGGGTTTTTTTAAATTTCTAGAATATTTTTTTCCAATAGACAATTTATATTTCCAGATATAGATACAAAATTCTTATGTATCCCAATGAGGTTCTAAAATAATTTGGTAAACTGTTAAAGAGGAACAAAAGATGTTTCTACTCATACCTCATAATGAATGTACCTTCCATTACTTATTTACAACTCAAAAATCTCTTCTTTTTAGCTCCGTATGAATGGAGTACTATCTTTCTGTTAAAGATGAGAAGCTGCAGCACAGTCTGAACTGATTTGCCCAAGGTCCTTTAGACAGAATCTAGCAGTGAAGGAGCCTCAACCCTGTCCCGCTAAGTCTTAGTAGGACAATCCTATATTTCAGATACAAATTTGTTTTACAGATCAAAGCAAAACAAAAACATGAAATGTTGAACAAATATTCTCGTCAGCTAAGCTAAATTGAATACCACCAGACTAAGAGTACATCCTTCAAAGATTTCTGTCTAATTTGAAAGCATAACACAACAGGTAGAGCAGTCTGAGAAGATACATAATCAACTGAAGTCAAGAAAGAGAAAAATATAATTTTAAATGAAATTAAGGTGCTGTTTCTCTATTGAAATAAACATCATTTTCTTTCAAAGATCATTGAAGATCCAGCATTTGTGTAAAAAGCAATACAGGTGAAGCAAAGTGGCAATGCCCTCAGTCAGGAAATGACTGGTGACCATATCTCAGCATGATCTCCGTCTTTGGAGGATGTCCGAGGAGAATTCCCTGATAAATCTGATGACCCTGACATAGTCAGCAAAACCTTCTTTGTGGTGACATTGAGACCAATGAAATATTGCATGGATGAAGCTCTACAGCATCACCTTATTGTGGATTGTTTTGAGTTGATTCTCTACCAAGGGAGACATGATGCTCTGTATTTGTGGTCTTTCAGAAGCCACTGTCAAGGACTGAATCAGGATCTTGATTTAGTACTGACAGTCTTTCATCCAGATATGGTGGATTTTTTAAATTATAATTTCATACTGTTGTTGCTGTTTCATAATGTCATGTTTCATTCTGTATTAAATAGTGTGAATTTTTCTGTAGTAATACCATATTCTTGGTTTTCAAAGGTTCCTGTACCAGATGTCATGATGCCCAATAGTATGCTATTGCCAGCAGCTGCTTCAGAGAAATCTGAACGTGACACACCTGCAACCATTACAGCTGAGGGATCTGGGAAATATCCAGGTATGCGAGAAAAACCCCAGACATAAAAAAGCTAGGTATGGGCAATTTAGAAATAAACTACTAGTAAAGGGAATCTTTTTTTTGGCTTGCTTATACCCACAGAGATAAAAATGTAGCAAGGGGTCTGAATTTGGCTTCTGCACCTATGCAAAGCTACTAGAATGCACATGTATTGCCAGACTGTTTGCTTTTGGTGGAGGTAAAATTAAATAGCAGTGCCTAGCCATTTTGAAGGTAGGGTCCTTCTTGTTTAACCAGCAAATAAGACCCAGTTCACCACCAGTGAGGAACATTTAGCAAGGGATTTTGTCTGCATTTCCAATAGTAGGTTTCTGATCCTGGCCACTTACTGTATTCTGCACTGGCAAACTTTGCTACCTGTCACAGCATGCTCCTACCTCTCTTCTTACTTTTCTCCTCCTTTCTAATCATCTGTTCTGTGTATTCTCCCCATTTTTACTCCTTCTCTCTTACTGTTTATTTGCTTTTCTTGTTTGGTGCTTGTCCCGTTGTACCAGTAAACTCCTACCTTCTGACAAAGAGAAGCCCTATGCCACTCCTAGGCCAGGTACCACTGCCAGTCTGATCATTTTGTGTGGGCTTTATTACTTTTTTTTAACTCCCTGTTAGTTATGTCTGCTTTATTTTCTGAGGCAAGGATGGGTTGTTTTATTTTGCTAAGCCAACACATGACTTATCAGGTGCCTCTCTTGATTTCGGATTGAAAAAGAAATTAAAATGAATACTATGTGCTCTTCTCTTCTATTTGTGTAAAAGACTTTAACTTTCTTTAACTAGGTGAAAGCCCTGTGGATGAGAAGAGTACCCCTGGGACTGATGAATCAAAAACTGGAATGGAAATTAAGACTGAGGAACAGAAGCCACCTAAGGAATCTACTGAAACACCAGATTGGAATAAGAGCAGCAGTAAAGATATAAAGACCACTGAGTCTATGACGGATCAGCTAAACGAACAGCAGAAGAAGCAACAGCTGTCTGTTTCTGACCGCCACGTCTATAAGTACCGTTGTAACCATTGTAGCTTGGCTTTTAAGACTATGCAGAAGCTTCAGATACATTCCCAGTATCATGCTATTCGGGCGGCTACCATGTGTAGCCTTTGCCAACGTAGCTTCCGTACATTCCAGGCTTTAAAAAAACACTTGGAAGCAGGTCACCCTGAACTCAATGAAGCTGAACTTCAGCAGCTGTGTGCGTCTTTACCTGTCAATGGTGAACTCTGGGCAGAAGGTGAAAGTATGGCACAAGACGATCATGCACTAGAACAGGAAATAGAAAGAGATTATGAGATGGACCAGGAAGGTAAAGCAAGTCCTGTAGGAAGTGATAGTAGCTCTATTCCAGATGATATGGGCTCAGAACCAAAGCGGACCTTACCTTTTAGAAAAGGGCCAAATTTTACTATGGAAAAATTTCTAGATCCATCTCGCCCATATAAGTGTACAGTGTGTAAAGAGTCTTTCACCCAAAAGAACATTCTCTTGGTCCACTATAACTCAGTGTCCCATCTGCATAAACTCAAAAAGGTTTTGCAGGAAGCATCAAGTCCTATCCCTCAAGAGACCAACAGCAGCACTGACAACAAACCCTACAAATGCAGCATTTGTAATGTTGCGTATAGCCAAAGTTCTACATTGGAAATCCATATGAGATCTGTGCTTCATCAGACAAAGGCAAGGGCTGCAAAATTAGAACCAAGTGGTAATATAGGTAGTGGAAATAGTGTAGCAGGGAATGTTAATAGCCCCAGCCAAGGAATGCTAGAATCTATGAGTTTACCAGCAGTTAACAGCAAAGAAACACATTTAGATGCCAAAGAATTAAATAAAAAGCAAGCTTCTGAATTAATTTCTGCTCAGCCTACACATCACCCACCTCAGTCACCAGCACAACTTCAAATGCAACTACAGCATGAACTGCAACAGCAAGCTGCATTCTTTCAACCACAGTTTCTAAATCCAGCTTTTTTGCCTCACTTTCCAATGACACCAGAAGCACTGCTGCAGTTTCAACAGCCTCAGTTCCTTTTCCCATTCTATATACCTGGGACAGAATTTAGCTTAAGCCCAGATCTGGGTTTGCCTGGTTCTGCCACATTTGGTATGCCTGGAATGGCTGGTATGACAGGATCACTGCTAGAAGATTTGAAGCAGCAGATACAGACTCAGCACCATGTTGGCCAAACCCAGCTACAGATACTGCAGCAACAAGCACAACAGTATCAATCCACCCAGCCCCAACTTCAGTCGCAAAAGCAGCAGCAGCAAAGTAGCAAGCTGATGAAAGCAGAGCAGAATACCTTAGTAAGTACAGACTGCCAGCTGATAAAGGATATGCCATCATACAAGGAGTCAGAAGAAGTTTCTGAAAAACAAGAGAAGCCAAAGCAAGAGTTTACTAATGAGAATGAGGGACTAAAAGAAAACAAAGATATGAAGAAGCCAAAATCCTCAGAACCAGCCATCCCACCACCCAGAATAGCTTCTGGAGCAAGGGGGAATGCAGCCAAGGCTTTGTTGGAGAACTTTGGGTTTGAGTTAGTTATCCAATACAATGAGAACAGACAAAAAGTGCAGAAAAAAAGCAAGACTGGTGATGGTGAGAACACAGACAAACTGGAATGTGGAACCTGCAGTAAGCTCTTTTCCAACATTCTTATTCTGAAGAGTCATCAAGAACATGTGCATGGGCATTTTTTTCCATATGGAGCATTAGAAAAATTTGCCCGACAGTACAGGGAAGCATATGATAAGCTTTATCCAATTTCTCCATCTTCTCCAGAAACACCACCGCCTCCGCCACCACCTCCTCCACCACCACCTCCTCCTCCTCCAACTCCTTCTCAGCCTTCTTCAGCTGGGGCTGGAAAAATTCAAAATGCAACTCCCACACCTTTGCAAGCTCCACCACCTACACCTCCACCACCGCCTCCTCCACCACCGCCACCTCCTCCTCCACCACCACCACCATCAGCCCCACCTCAAGTTCAGCTTCCTGTTTCACTTGATCTCCCACTCTTCCCTCCAATTATGATGCAGCCCGTGCAACATCCTGCATTGCCTCCTCAGCTTGCCCTCCAGCTGCCACCAATGGATACTTTGTCTGCAGATCTTACCCAGCTTTGTCAGCAGCAGCTGGGACTAGACCCCAATTTCCTGCGGCACTCTCAGTTCAAGCGTCCACGTACAAGAATCACAGATGACCAGTTAAAAATCTTGCGGGCTTATTTTGATATTAACAATTCTCCAAGTGAAGAGCAGATCCAAGAAATGGCTGAGAAATCTGGTCTTTCACAGAAAGTTATCAAGCACTGGTTTCGTAATACGCTGTTTAAAGAACGACAGAGAAATAAAGATTCTCCATATAACTTCAGCAACCCTCCTATAACAGTATTGGAAGATATCAGAATAGATCCTCAACCTTCAGCTGTAGAACCCTACAAGTCTGATGCATCTTTCAGCAAGAGATCATCCAGGACTCGGTTTACTGACTACCAGCTTCGTGTCCTCCAAGACTTCTTTGACACAAATGCTTATCCAAAAGATGATGAAATCGAACAACTTTCAACTGTACTTAACCTACCTACCCGAGTTATTGTCGTATGGTTCCAAAATGCACGACAAAAAGCTCGCAAGAGTTATGAAAATCAAGCTGAAACTAAAGACAATGAGAAAAGGGAACTGACAAACGAGCGTTACATTCGAACCAGTAACATGCAGTATCAGTGCAAAAAGTGCAGTGTGGTTTTTCCCAGGATCTTTGATTTGATTACACACCAGAAAAAGCAGTGTTATAAAGACGAAGATGATGATGCTCAAGATGAAAGCCAAACTGAAGACTCTATGGATGCCTCTGATCAAACAGTGTATAAGAACTGTACAGTTTCTGGCCAAAATGACTCATCAAAAAGCCTGACAGTCACCGCAGCAGGCTCTGGCTCTGGTTCTAGTACTCCTTTAATTCCATCACCCAAACCAGAACCTGAGAAGGCTTCTCCTAAACCAGAGTCCACAGAAAAACCAAAACAAAATGAAACAATCTCTAAGCAAGCAGATACAACTTCCCAAAGCGCCAAACCAGTACAGTCTACTCCAGTAACCTCTTCTGACCCTCAGCCCTCAGCTTCTCAAACACAGCAACAAAAGCAATCACAGATAGTAGGGAGACCTCCTTCTGCATCACAAACCACACCTGTTCCTTCCAGTCCTTTACCAATTTCAATGACTTCTCTACAGAACAGTCTACCTCCTCAGTTATTACAATACCAATGCGATCAGTGTACAGTTGCCTTTCCAACTCTAGAACTTTGGCAAGAGCACCAGCACATGCATTTCCTAGCAGCCCAAAACCAATTTATTCACTCACAGTTTTTAGAAAGACCAATGGATATGCCCTATATGATATTTGACCCAAATAATCCTTTGATGACTGGACAGTTACTTAATAGTTCTCTTGCTCAGATGCCACCACAGACTGGCTCATCACATACAACACATCCTGCTACAGTTTCCAGTTCCCTGAAACGAAAACTAGATGATAAAGAAGACAATAACTGTAGTGAGAAAGAGGGAGGAAACAGTGGAGAAGATCAACATCGTGATAAGCGTTTAAGAACTACAATTACTCCAGAGCAGTTGGAAATACTGTATGAAAAGTACCTACTGGATTCCAACCCCACCAGAAAGATGCTAGATCACATTGCACGTGAAGTGGGACTGAAAAAGAGAGTTGTACAGGTCTGGTTTCAGAACACAAGAGCCCGAGAAAGGAAGGGACAATTCCGTGCAGTTGGTCCAGCCCAGTCCCATAAAAGATGTCCTTTTTGTCGAGCTCTGTTTAAAGCAAAATCAGCTTTAGAAAGTCACATTCGTTCTCGACATTGGAATGAAGGGAAACAGGCTGGTTATAGTTTGCCTCCGAGTCCTTTGATATCAACTGAAGATGGAGGAGAAAGTCCACAAAAGTACATATTTTTTGATTATCCATCACTGTCATTAGCAAAAACTGAATTATCAAGCGAAAATGAATTAGCCTCCACTGTATCAACCCCTGTTAGCAAAACTGCAGAAATGTCACCGAAGAACCTTTTAAGTCCTTCTTCTTTTAAAGCAGAGTCAAGTGAGGATATAGAAAATTTGAATGCTCCTCCTGCTGACTCTGGATACGATCAAAACAAGACTGACTTTGATGAGACCTCATCAATTAATACAGCAATTAGTGATGCCACAACAGGGGATGAGGGGAACAATGAAATGGAAAGCACAACTGGCAGTTCAGGGGATGCAAAACCTGCATCACCCCCCAAAGAACCAAAACCACTTGTGAATGACACACTACCAAAAGCAGCAACTACACCTACCAATGACAATACTGATGATAAATTTCTCTTTTCCCTAACAAGCCCTTCAATGCACTTCAGTGAAAAAGATGGTGATCATGACCAAAGTTACTACATTACTGATGACCCTGATGATAATGCCGATCGCAGTGAAACTTCAAGCATAGCTGATCCAAGTTCACCTAACCCATTTGGAGCTAGCAATCCCTTTAAATCCAAAAACAGTGATCGGCCAGGCCACAAACGTTTCCGAACACAAATGAGTAACCTTCAGCTTAAAGTTCTCAAGGCTTGCTTTAGTGACTACCGGACTCCAACAATGCAGGAATGCGAAATGCTAGGCAATGAGATTGGGCTGCCCAAACGTGTGGTCCAGGTCTGGTTTCAGAATGCCCGGGCTAAAGAAAAGAAGTTCAAAATTAACATAGGGAAGCCATTCATGATAAATCAGACTGGACCTGATGGGACAAAGCCAGAATGTTCTCTATGTGGTGTGAAATATTCTGCACGTTTGTCCATAAGAGATCATATCTTTTCCAAACAACATATTACAAAAGTGAGAGAAACTGTGGGAAGTCAGCTAGATCGGGAGAAAGATTATTTAGCTCCTACAACAGTTAGACAGCTGATGGCACAGCAAGAATTGGATCGCATAAAGAAGGCTACTGATGTGCTAGGATTAACAGTACAGCAGCCAGGCATGATGGACAGCAGTTCTCTTCATGGTATCAGTTTGCCAGCAGCTTATCCAGGTCTCCCTGGCCTTCCTCCTGTTCTTCTGCCTGGAATGAATGGTCCATCCTCCTTACCTGGATTTCCACAAAGTTCAAACAGTAAGTCTATAAGACGATAATATTCTCATTTTATTAGTTTGATTGGTTTGCCTAGACAGCATCCCCTTCTAGGACACTGCATATCATGTGCGCACATCATGCTTGTTAAACGGGTGTGATTAGCTAAAAAGTACTGCTATAAGGTGTACTGAGTGCACGCTTGTTGCTGTAGCCTGGATGATATCTCTGATTTCTCAAAAAAAAAGAAAAAAATTAATTGACGAGAATGTGTTTAATTCATACTAAGTTTTTGTAAAAAAAGCAATATTGCTATAGCATTGTTATGCTTTTTTGTTTGTTTTGAATTTTGTTTCTTTAGTAAAAACTTGTTAGAATTTTTTATGTAAATTTTTTGTATGCAAATATTTCAAGTAACATCTGATGAAGCACAAAATTGATTCTTACATTATCAGCTCATCAGGCATTTGGCCCACCTTTTAGACCAGTCCAACCTATTGTTTACTCCAGAATAAATATTTAAAATAAAATGCTGCCCAGGGCCCTCTATTAAATTTCTAAACAGATTCCTGCTGCAATAAAAAGGGGTTTGTTGAAGATGAATTGTAATGTCAGTTTCATTGTAATCCAAATTCCCGGAGTTTGTAAAGTCATTGCAGACATGTACCACTTCATCTGGGCTTGCACTTTTAACTGAACATGTGACTCTTGTTTTACTGACTGTTTTGAATCTTGTTTGACTCTGGGTTTTGCTCACGTTGGAAAGCACTTCCTCTTTCACTGATGTTAAGGAGTCAAGTTTTCTGCAGCATGATTTGTTTAGTCCTCAAAGAATGAACCTAATTTATTTCTTGTATTGGGCTCCAATTTTGTAGTCAGGGTTCATTGTGACTGCAGCCTTGCATATTGAAGCTTTCCCATTCATCTTCTAACTTTGCATATTCATATCAAATATGTGCACAGCAGAGCTGGAAGCTGGTTACACCCCCTCACCTCATTTTATCCAGTAATCCCACTTGCCGTTGATCTCTAAACTTTGTTTTAGAAAGCAACACACTTTGACAAGTAAAGTAGAGGCATAATCACCAGTGTTATTAGACATACTAAGACTGTAGCAATGTCTTCTCTGCTACCCAGGTCTGCTTTGATTGATGATGAGCATGTTATTGTTTCCCTAAGTGGTGGTCAAAGCATCTTGTTTTTCTCTTCATTGGATCAGAAAAGCTTTCCTTCCACAATGTAGTCTCTGGCTGAGTGCCCTCTGGCTTTTGTCAAACAGTTATTGGCACAGAGAGTGCATATAAAGGAAACATAAAGTTGCTGTATTTCCTTCTTAATGGCATACAGTGTCCTGGGCCAAAAATGTCTGGTTGTTGTTCATTAAAATTATAGATATGGTTTCCCTATATAACTCTACTAAATAGCTTTGGTTAAGTTGACCTTCAGGTAAAATGGTCTCCAGAAGACTCAGACTTTGTCTATACTGCTAAAAGAATATACTATACTGCTTGGGAATATATTTTTTACCTTCAAAACAGACAAAGTGAGTCTGGGGGATAGTCATGGACCCATGATAGCTTCTTAGCTGTGCTGAGGGGTTGTTTAGGAGAAGGCTACTTGGCCCAGGCCAAAACAGTTTCAGTGACCATTCTTACTGTTTGACTTCAGAGAAGATTTAGTTTCAGTTTCTGGGAAATATTCCCTAATACCCTTTAACTCACTATTATCAGTGTAGCCTCAGAGTCTATAAATTGTCCTGCTAATAATACAAAAGGAATTATTACAGGCCAACTGGTCCATAATAATTCCACTTTCAGATTTTCTAATTTTCACCGAATATCCCTTCTTTGAGATAAATTTAAATCATTAGTACCATAACATGCACAGTGCACTGCCAATTGAGATGGATTTTTACCCTCTTTCATCTTGCATCTTCTTAAGGTTAATTAGCCCATTGTGGGCAAAGCCCACTGTGTAAACTAGCTACTAGAATCTAGTTGTTAACTTCTTTTTCTGCCATATGCTAAATAGCCCCTACATCCCCCTTTTGTTGCCTGGCAAATACTTGCATACATAAATCTCCATTCCCTAATGATACATAATGGAGCAGTCATAGTGAGTGGAAAAAAAAAAAAAAGGAGATTATATTAGTCATTCATCATAGAAAAAATATACTTAGATGTGCTCCAGGATGTGCTCAGCACTAGTATTTTCTGCACCTAATTAACCCATTTCTATTTTCTACTCTACCCTGCTATGTCTGATAATTCACATTCCTGTTTGATGCTAAGAATCGTTTAAGAAGTATCTTTTTGGAAGTAGGCTTTCAAGCAAGCTTTTCTTTGGCTACAGTTTTTCTGGCAGCATGTATATTCTCAGCCAGCAGGACAATTACTCTGCATCATTCTTTGCATGAAGAATTTGCTGAAGCTAACTCCCTGATGACTCACTATACTACAGTTTCTTGCATAGTACTTCTTGTGAATTCCACTCCAAGTGTGTCATTTCTTCTCTGTAGGACCCAAACCCACATATGCACTTCAGAAGAAGCCTCATTGGCATCCCTTAAGTTGAAATATTTACCTGTTTTCACTGATGCTTACGGGCTTGGTAACTATTTGCTGTGGCAAAGCCCATCCATTCTGTCCTACATGTTTGTTTAAAAGGCACTGTTAACATATAGTAAGATTCTCAGTTTAAATGAATGTGTTTGCTAAGACAGGGGACTAGTGAAACTTAATTGTAAACCTCATATTTAAAATTCTCTTTTGTGATTCTCCTTATTCATGATAGACAGAGAAATTATCCTGATTAGTTTCACTGTTTAATACAAGTTTATGCGAGATTCCACTTTCAGGTTCGTGCATCCAGTATTTTTATGGGTTTCCAAAATATAGGAAGCTCAGCTAAATTTTGCAAAATAATATACTTCTTTAAAATGCAGTATTTGCTTTTACAAAAGGCTTGAAATGGAACACTTGACTATAATGTTAATTCACAAAAGATGAAACTATTCAAAATACAGTTCATTATATCTAATTTGTATAGTGCTTAAACTGCACAATTATTTACAAATATTATTAGATTTTACAAAATAAGATAGCTTGATTTCTGAGTGAAAGGATACATTAAATTCAGCTTTTTTGTTCTAAAACCAGTGGGTTTTAATGCCACAATTATTGTGTGGTTCTGAGATTATATGTCACAGTTCTCTCACCTATGGGATACATTTCTCTAGATAATGTAATTTTACCATCTTGTGGGCATCAAATGCTGAGCAATTACTCAAAATTACTGCTGTGTTTGCTCAGCATAATACCTAATAAGGAGTTACTTGGTGGAATTCTGATTCATACAGAATTTTAGTTCCCGCTCGTCTTTGTTCTTCAAGCTCCTTCTTATTTTCTAGGTGACTGTAGATAGAAGAGTTCACCTGCTGTTTTCAGCTGTTCTTAAAATTCACATTCTCTTTTTTTCCATAGCTTTGTGTTTTTGCCTGTGATCCCTTGCAGAAAGCTAGTACTTCATCTTGCTTCCAGCTATTAATACTGGTTCTATGAACCTTTTAATGTCATCATCATTACCATAGGTTCTTTGCATATCAGTTAGGCCTGAGCTGCCTTGAAGATTCACAGCAGCTTTTTCCAAGGATGCACACATCTCTGAGTAATAAGTACTTAGTGGGTTTTGAAATCTTATCAAGAGAGAAATTTGATTCAACAGCAATTACTTTCCGTATTATTAGGGCACTAAATTCTGTTCTCTGTTTGCTTTTGGCCCACTGGTAGCAGTTTCATTTTTGTATTTTTAGCCCTCCAATTCCTCCAAGTGAAAGAGAAGTCTCTCCTCTTTGATAGTAACTTAAAAGAGTTAGCAGGATTAGAATGTTTGTTCATGATGTGAATTTTCTATTCTATATCTCTCATGTCTGGAAATAGAGCATTAGTTTTATCACCTTTTCTTAATTTAGTTTTGGAATCCCTCAGTTCCACATTTAACTTTTAATAAAACACATGGATTTCACTGTTCTATTGCAACCTGTCTGGATATGTAACTAAATTCTGGGTGTTTCAACTGAATTCCAAAGAATATCTGGAAAATGGAAGAGATCTTGGCTGCTCTGGTCATCATCGGTGT
>VWZF01002811.1:1229715-1370070 GCA_013396755.1 Sclerurus mexicanus
TTCTTCTTCACCACAAATGCTGTGGTATGCTATGGTGTTTATTGGATAGGCAACCAAGTATTATGATGTTTGGTATAGGTGGCAAAATTCATTGCTTAATTTTGGAAATAAAGGCTTGAATTCTAGCATAGATCTAATTAAAAATAAATATGACTGATCTTAATCCCTAAAGCTGTGTACAGCATAAAACCAGATAGTTTTATAGATTTCAACATACTTATCAGCCTCTGCTCAAGAGTAGTTCAGAAACAGTTTACTGAGGTGTTGCACATCTGAGTTGTTTGTATTTGCTATGTTCAGTTCTGGGTAGAGGTTCTCTAGCTTTTACTTACAAAGTATGTTGGTTTTTTTCCTTGTCCACTGAAGTAGGCTTGAAATCACCCTTCGATCAGGTGCTCTATTTTACTGTTTTAAAGTGAAAAAAAACCCCAAGTTTATTGTCACTACAACTCAATAGAAATTGTCCAAAACAAAACCAGTGCAGATTAAGATGTATGTATCTGCTAAAAGTTACATTGTAGGTTTTTATTTTGGACTTTAATTCAATAATTCTGTGCACTGACTGTCCTGTAATTTGGGTGGAAAAAAACCCAAAACAATAAATCAACAAGATAAAAAAGAAAACAATTAGTTCTAGTAAAAATGTACAAATAAATTGTGCACTTTTGTCAGTGGAAGAACTGAGAGAGAGCATGATCTGAAATGTTTTGACAATAGCATTGATACGTTTGAGGTAGAGAGTCCCATTGTGGATCATAATCCCATAATATATCTGCTGTGACTATCCCTAGTTTCTGGCACAACTTAAACAGGACCCATATAATGTAGTTCCAGATGAAAAGATATAAGATTGGTACTTGGCCATTTTGGAAGCTATTTTGTGTGCTATTAACGTTGCTGCAAAATCATAGAAGTTAGAAATGGGAAACATTTGTAAAATCAGCTTCTACAGTCCCCACTCATCCAAAACTGTTCCCTATAGTGAACTTTTCTCCAGTTTAAATTTAAATGACTCAAGCAATGGGTCTCCTGCAACCTCCCTTGAGAGGATGCTTTTACAGGATATTGAATCTTATTGCTAGAAGATTGTTCTTTGCTCTTCGACCTGCATGTTCCTTCTTATTTAAGGTAAGAATTTTGCAAGTAGATATAAAAGCTGTTTGGAGAGAAGAGTTGATAATTGTCAAGATGAGTCAGCTTTCTTTTCCAGAATCTCCTCTCTGAATGCCCAGATGTTCTTGAAAATTAAGGCCTATAAATTATATATGTAATTCTGGACTCCATCTCTTCCCAAACATTATTACAAGGTTGAATTTAAAAATGTCTGATTCCATTTAATTTCAGCAACAAAGGAAAAAAGTGCCACGCCCTACTGGCGATCCTTTCTACCTCCTCCTTTTGATACCATATAATTTATATCAATGAAATATTTGCTGTATGGCAACTGGTCAATGTCAAAATACACAGTGATTTTAGTAGATTCAGAAACCTTATGTGTCATTCAAATGTGGTTCTAAAATGCAGATTTCCAAAGTTTTGTAACTACAAGTAGACAAATTATTTTAATTGTCATGATTTTATTTTTTGGGGGTTTTTTCCAACCAGACCATATCAGGGTAACTGGAGATCAAAATGCATGTAAAATACCTATATCATGTTAAAAGGCCTGATATTAACTATTAGATTTTTGTTTTGCCATTTTTCTTGACACAGTTGAGCACTTTCAAAATACAGGCTTTTCATGACTGTACATGTTAGGTGCTTTTTGTTTGTTTGTTTGTTGTTTGTTTTTTTAATTTTTAATTAGTATAGTGAAATTAGGTGGGGAATCTATCCTAACTATAATACTCATACAGAACAGTTCTCACACAAAAATGAACCCTTGGTGGTGACTGGCTCATGAGACAGATAATATTTAACTAAGAGACTAGCACTGATGTGTTAGTACAGCATAGAGCTGGTTTGTTCTTTTAAAATAAATTTTAAAAATCATGGAAGGTAAGGAGAATGTGTAGTGATATAAAAAGATACCACTGAAAATGAGAACAGAACTTCCCAATAAAGCAGTTAGCATAGTGATAGGCTACTTGCATTAAAGATTTTACATTTTATACACCTATAGACTGAGAACTCTGTGAAAATGATGAATCTAATTTCCCTTTTACATTTAAGCTTTTTAAAGAACCTTAAATCAGCTAATTTAGAATAACTGCGATAAAATACTATGGGACTTCCATAAATTATACAAAGAAAGACATTCTCAAGTAAATCCCATCTGTTCCCCTTCATATTAGTTACATTCAGATTGTACCCAGTGGGAAGATGCATTTTTGAGTAACGTCCTCTCCCAATTCAGCAGGTCAAGTGAGAATTAAAATCTTTTTTCCCAGGTCAGTAATATTAAAACAGGTTTCAGCAAGGTTGGTGTGAATTCTGTTAGGAATAGATACCATATTTTAGTGGACCATGGTGCTATTGTTTATCATTGCTGTCTGGAAAATTTGGTATATGGTGTGATATCAAAAAACATAGCAAAGAAATTATGTAAGTAAGATCTCCCTACAAAATGTGAACCTCCCTCCCCCCCACCCATAAAAAATAAAAAAAATACCCCAACAACAAGCAAACAAACCTCAAAAGACAACAACCCGGACAACTCAGGATCTAAAATAATATATGGAAACAGTAACTTTGCAAACACCTTATGGGCAGAAAGGTCTTAGGGGGTTATTTCAAAACCAGGCAGAGATGAAATGAATGGGGTTTTGCAAGAAAGCCAGTTCAGCACTGTAGGAACCATTAAAGTAAAAACTAGATTGCCTGCTGGCTTGCAGTCTGATGGGGAAAGTCCCTCAATAGTGGATGATTTGTAAGCACACATTCTTATTTCAAACAGTAGGTTGCTTGCTTCCTGCTGTTTGAAGTGAGTTTAATATTCATAGACACATCTACAAGCTATTTACTATGACTGAAGTGATAGGTTTTGTTGTTTAGTACTCTTGCACCACATGATGGGGCCGCTTTGTGCTGTGAGCCCTTCTTTCACAACACATGTATTTTCAGGACTTGAGCATCAGCAGTCCTGGTTGGTGTTTTAGTTGAATTGCTTCTTCCCAAAGAAAATCAGAGAACTGGGAGGGTGTGGAATTGGGGCCTTCTGGGACCCTGTTTTCCAAACCCTACAGATTCTTATATGCAACTAGTATTTGCAGAAACGGTGTGACTTACACAGTATTCTTATAAAGAAAGACACATCCTTGCTGCCTGTGGTAATTTCTGAGATCTCATGTCACATTTATGAGACCAAGGGTCTTAAAGCTGATGGCCTGGCCCAAAATCAGTGTGAGTAAAAATATTCTTCACCCTCAAATTCCCCACTTGTTTCCAGAGAGAAAAGGTGATATTTCCTGCCCCAAACCATGTAGTGCAGCACTGCTGCAGAGCAATGAACAGCTGCTCCTTTTTTCCCCTATGCCATATATAACATGCACTTCAGTGAGACTGCTTATACCAGTTTAGAACTTTCTACAGTGACAAATACTATCTACATTTAAAATTAATTATCTGTATAATCTTTTGGTCTCTTTCCAGAACATAGATTTTTTTTTTTTAATTTTTTCCCCCATAGCTATTAGTTGCTATAATTGCTATTTTATTTCTTACACATATTTATCAAGTAGTTACCCACATTGTGTATTTGACAACCCTGTTAATATTGCATAAAAATCACCTGATAAAAATGTTTAGGATTTTTATTGGCATAACTCTTGACTTCAATGAGACAATTGTTTTGGAACAGATGGTGTGAAAAGGATATGGTGATATGCCATTATTTATTCAAAAAAGATTTTGTTGACACTAAACAATTTAAACAATAATAAAATATGCAGCAGCTAATTCAGTGGTGAGTCATTAGGGCTCACTGATCTAAATCATTGTTTTCAATTAAAAAACCAAACTTCTAAGAGTGCTTAGTTTGAAGACACCCTAGAAAGCTGAACACAAAGTAATTAAGTGTTGAAGAAAGCCCACCTGAAATTTATTTTAAATCATTCCTCATTCCGTCATGTACTTCTACCTTTCTTTTAAAAATATAATTTACAAACTGTGTCTATAAGAAATAATTCATAAATCTTTTAGTTTTTTAATCTGTTCACTGATTTATGAATCTTACATGATGTTCTAAAAAGCATTTCATTTTTTTGTTATTCCTTTAAGGGATTTCTGAAGTGTTTCCTTCCTTCCCTTCCTTCCCTTCCTTCCACATATTCCTTGTGTTGCTCTAGTTGGTATGATAGGAAGGGTTGATCTTTCCCACCTCACTAAATTTCAGGCACAATAAGTGGAGAAATTAATTGGGTGTATGAAACTCACCACTCACAATGGCCATTGGTCTCATGAAAAGGAGTGGGGAAAACAGATTAGCTGGGATTTGTAGACTGGGAATCCCTACTCTGGAATTCTTAGACAACTATGACCAGAGAGGTTTGCTTTCTGCATTACACAGGCCATAAACCTTCTTTTGTTCCTTCATACAACGCAGAAAATAAATGCTTGTCTGTAGCCAAAGTGAACTGAGCTCAGAAACATGCATTCCTTTCTGCCATTGCAGAGTCTGCATCACTTACTAACCCAGGTCTCTTACAGGCCATTCATGGTACAGTAATTTGATTCTGATCTGTCACACAAGGTTGAGCAGCAAGCTGAATATACAAATACTTGCAGCATTCATTATTGATAAGAGTTGGAAAAACTTTAGATAATGTGTTACTTAATGTATTTATTGTATGTGACTTCAGATGGATGATCTCTTCAGATAGATGAAGGATCGCATAGCACTCAGGAAATGAACAAAAATTTCTCTGTTTACCTTTGAGTGTGCATGAAACTCACAAGGAGTCAACTGCAATGTAAACCATTGACACAGCAGCTCTTCAACACAGTTTGTCGTTCAGAAGATGGAGTGATTGGAGACATTCAAGAAAATTGAAAATAGTTTCTCTATGCAATCTGAGCAGCTTAGATGTGTTTAAAAAAACAAAACCCCAAACAATTTCAGACTAAGAACTTCAATGACAACACTATTTTCACGCTATGTATAAACCCCACAGGATACTTTGTCATACCAGCTCTCTCTTCTCTACCCATTTCAAACCACTAAAATGATATAGAAATGCTACTGACCCTGAATGGCATCCCCCAAAGACTAGGCCATATAGCGAAATCAATTAAAGAAAAGTCAGGCTTCAGAGAAAGGCAAGGTTAATAATATTCACCAGATAGGCACTATTCTCATAATGTAATTGCCATAACTGGGACGATTAAGTATGATTCATTCTGCATCATAGACTGAGTCATGAATCATAGCAAGTGGAACAAAATCTTACTGAAGTAAATAAACATTAAAAAGCCTTGCAGTAATTAGTAATGTGGCACAAAACACCTTGCAGTTGAGTTAAGGCTATCCAGCACTTTGGATGTGATGGCACAGCCAGATACCTTCTGCAGACAGTGCACTTAGGAGGAAAGGGCTTGCTGCACACCATTCCAGGCAATAAAAGACCCACTGTTTTTCAGGAGTTAACATTAAAACCAGATAAAAAGAAGCATCTATTAAACCAGGCAGAGCAGGACATTAGCATAGGAACATTGCTTTTGGAAGCTCAGCTAGCTAACTCTTACATTTTGGACCACTTTGGATACCTTAAAATCACAAAGCAACATGGGACACTCTCAGTGACACCTGTCAGTGTGGTGTCTTCCAAGCATCTGTAATATCCCTGATGTAGATGCCTCAGTTAAGGAAGAACTGCTGACTATGCTGGAAGCACAGCAGAGGATGAAGCAGCTCAGGCTATGAGAACAGGGAAAGACAAGGCACAGCTGATGACTTGTTGGGCAAAAACTCTGTACCATGTGAGATCTGTGTCAGATGTGTTATGCCACAGTTGTCAGTCAGAAAAAAAACCAAAAACCAGCACACCCAAACCAACAAAAAACCCCAACAAAATAAGTCGATCAAACAGACAAATAAAACCCAACAACCACCAAACCCAATCTGAATGCCAGATTCTCCAAAATAGTCACAAACTTTTTAGCCTTTTCAAGCTTTCTGCAAGATATTTTACACTGCAAGCTCAGACATTATACATTGTTCCTGGAGCGGCTCCCATGTAATTTTTAGTGTTATTGTCCCAGTTACTAAGTAACATAAGGTTGCCATACATATTTTTCCCTTTAAATGCTATTCCTCTGGTATACTCGATACTTTAAAGCACCCAGTCAATTCATTTAGGTAGAGAGAAGGATCAGAGAAAAAAACATGTTCTATGGACTGAAATATAGAAGTGCTTTAACTTCAACAAGCTGTAGCTCCATTAAACATAGAGTGCTTATTTGTAAGTCAGTGTTTCAGTCTGACTTTCATGCTAAATAAGATTATTAAAGCAAAAGGGTGTATTTTGGAAATATTAAATATATTATGAACAAACCCAATTCCACAGAAAATGAGAACTTTTCAGAAGTGATGTGCCCATCCAACTTCGGCTGACAGAAGGATAAGTAGTTTTTTTACATTTAAAGCAGTGAAACATTTTGCCCCTTGATTGAGAATTATAGACTCCCACATTTGTAATGCTTATTTTAGGCTTGCATAGCTCAGCTTTGAGTCACTGGTCAACTCATTATGATTACACATTCACTGTTGAAGTGCTATCTATTTGGTCTGTGCTCTACAAGTACTCCCGCAAGGCAAAATTTCATTCCCACAGAGGTATCTTTGGAGTTATTTGTAAACTTGGAGTAACTTCTGCATACTTGTCTTTTTTTTTTTTTTCAAGTGACAGAGAAGTAGCAGTGGGAATATCTAATATGCCAAAATGTGCACTGTCAGATCCTCACAACATCACCCCCTTTCCACCATCCTGTCTTTGTTAGGCCAGAGTAATTAGTTCTTCTCATGGCTGGTAATTAAAGCCAGATCTTATGGACCTAAACACTTTGGGAAAGAAGATTAATGATAGGGTCTCTGGTTTTGGGCCTCACAAGGGTAGGGAAATCATAACGAGAAGGAGGAATGTGGAGGAAAGAAGTTTGTTCTACACAGTAATTGGAGAAAATGGCAAACACACAACTTCTGGGAAGTGAAGAAATGAGTTTAATGACTTTCCAAATCCTTGTCCTCTCCCTTTTTGTGAGAAATTTGCTTTCAGGACGTTGCCCATTCCTTCATCTTGAGCACACCAGGAAGGATTGAAATAATTTTCTTCCTACTGTGAAGCGTGGAGGCAGGAGCCACCCAGTATGATGGAGCATGGCTCAGCTTTGACTGATGACTGAGCGAGCCTATATCCCAGATATGTTCAGAGCAAGGGCCACTGACCAATGTATTCTGTGTATCTATTATTTAATTTTAGAATCTCAAACAAAGATTGGAAAATCTGTCTTCCAAGACACTAACTGATATAGAATTTTGTTCTTGATTTTTTTTTAATAACTGCATAGGACTTGGTAAAAAAATAATTAAAAATATTAGCTTTTGAGATTGCATTCCCCCATCCCCAAAAGACTCAATGGTGAACATGGGAAAGTTTTGAAGCAAACTATTTGAGACAAAATGTAAAAAATCTGATCAAGTGTACATCTGTATCAGCTTTCCTAGAATCATAAAATGGGTTGGGTTGAAAGGGACATTAAAGATCATCTAGTTCCAGCCCTCCTAAAAGAGGCATGGACAAACTAAACCTCTTAAATTCAGAGGAGTTAAATGCAATTTGTAGTTGGGTAACTGCCCTTGGAATCTAACCCAAAGTGCATTTATGTACATCTCATGTCCAAGAACAGATCATAAGTGCTTGATTGCAGGATCACTGCTCTCTTTCACTTGCTGATGTTATTAATAATGTTTTGTAGTACAAGAACACTAAAGGGACCCTTATCTAATTAGGATCCCATTTGATTTTGGTGGCAAAATAAATCTATTGTGAAGAAAGAGTTTATTCTAACATGAAGAGACAGGTATAGTGTATTTGGGAGGAAGGAAACAAAGGACAGGGAAAAAAGAAGTACAGGAAAAAACAAAGCTCTTTTCAAGCTAAATGATTTTAGGAATGCGCAGTGAAGTATTGGTCAGTTCTACACCTTCATTTGGATCCCAGTTATAAATAGGCTTACAACTGAGCTGAAAAGAAGAAAAATCAGTGAGTGTCTCACAATAAACAGAGAAGGCAAGCAAGTCAGAAAAGGCCAAGTGCTGACTTAAAACAGCAAGCTGATGAGTTTGTTGGTCCTAAATCATCGTCTTTGAGAAAAAAACCCAAAACAAACCAAACCAAACAAACAAACAAAAAAAAAACAAAAACCCCCAAAAAACCCCACCAACAAAACAAACAAACAGTTTGAGATTTATCTTTCATTTAAACAAGTAAAATAAGCAGTCCTGGGATAGTTTCATTTGTTTTTGTTCTGGGCCGTACTTATTCTATATGAACTACTCCTAAGCATTTTTTGCCAATGACAGAATTCATTTTGAAGTGATAAGGAAGTTGTTCCATCAGGTTCTCTAGTTACATTAGAATTTCTTTCATCTTCACAAACAAAAATTAATAGGAAAATTACAGAACTGGATCCTTGCCACGGGAATGTGTTCCCTTGTACCTTCTCTCTAGGATGAGTCAGTTTTGTGCATGAATTTTTACCAGGTGTGGAAATGTATGTCAGCACTGGGATCCTGTAAAAGTTCTGATTCAATGGAGCTTTAAGTGTCTGGACTCCCACTATTTAACTTAGGTTTATTGTCTCACTGCTTTTTAAGGAAACCTTTGTGGATTAAGCTCTGCCTAGTAGGCCATGTATGTTAAGTTTCCAGAAATATTATTTCCCCTAGTTTTTCACTTTTCCTACTGAGAATCACAGAAAGACCAAAGTAAAAGTAGTAAACCGGAAAGAGTTTACCTTTTTCAAATCTCTCCAGCAGTGTATAACAGTATCTGTGCTTCATCTTGTTTTTTATTTGACTTGTTTTTCACAGTGGACTCCAAGTTTTAGGCAATAACTTGCATGTCTCAGACTTTGTAATGACAGAAAAAAAGGCCACTCACTAAGAGCATCTATGCAAATTTTCATGCATGTGCACATATATATCAACTAAGGAGTGAAAAAGACCTCTTTGGATCCTCTGCTGTGGAAAAAAAAGGCCTGTTATACACTCTCAAAAATGTAAAGTGTACCAGAATGGGAAACTGGTGCATTATGGTATATTTAAAATAACTAGCATGCAGTTCAAACCTTGGCTGAAGTTGAAGTGAACTTTGGATGCCAATATCTGAAAAGCAGATCCCTGCAAAGTGTGAAAAAGTTTACTGAAAACTGATCCAGGTGTTTAAAGGATTAGCAAAGTAAAGGCAAGCTTAGATTTTCTCTGACCCGACAGTACTGGCTTTTGAGCCACCTTCCTGGAGTTTTCAGTGTTCATTGTTATGATGGTTTGTGCAGTTTCCGGAAGGTCATGGTTAGTGATATAGGCTGGATTTACTTAGAAATATACAAAGTTCAGGAATTACAACTCTAGAGTTGATAAGAGTCTAATTAGCATTTTAGAGGCTGTGGAACAGTAAAAATTATGGTCTCCTCAGGGAACGGGAGAAGGACTGAATGTTTTCTGAAGGAACTTGTCATATACTTCTGGGACAGGAAGCGCCAGCAGGACAGACCTAATGCTTAAGAAACAGCGTGGGAAAGTTCAAAGGCTCATTTGGACTTATGCATCTCATGAGAAAGAACTGAGACTATAAAGATGAATGCAACAAATGGCAAGAGAATTACAAGTAAAAATTTTAAGTGGCAGAGAGCTGAGACAATAAGGAATTGTTTCTGTAGTGTAGGGTTGAGCACATGTGATTGTTCATATATAAGCAAATAATTGCCATAAATTTACTGCTAGTCATCTTGACTAAACTAAGAGGTAAGTATATATTTGTTTAAAACAATTTTGTTACAAGAATTATCTTTATGATAGGGTTGCCCAGATTTCTGTCCATGCTCCTTTTTATTTCTCTTTTTCTCCTGATATTCCAAAAATTCAGGGCATTTTGGTTCCTAGTGTTTCAGGGTTTTGAGGATTGCTGTTGCAAAAAGAGAAAAGAATGTGTGATCACTAGTGCTGAGTAGGAAGATAAGTGTTAATACTCAGTCCCAAACAATCTGACCACGAAGGAAGTAGAAATGTACATTTTTCTAGAGGATGCAATTCAGATTTTGTTGACAGATAGAAATAAGAGAAAACTTGGGGAAGGGGTGGAGGGGATGAAAGGAGGAGGAATAAAGGGCTGTAAGAACCAAAATCTTCTAATTCCTTTTTCAAGTCTGACCCAGCTCGTGAGTACATTTGCCTGTCTAAAGACTAAGTTCAAAAATATTGTGCTAGCATTTAGCTCTGAACTTTTGCAAGTGTGTGACTGTGAGTGTTGTACAAGACAGGACCTACATTCTTCAAGTTAAATAAATACAATGAACAGATGCAAGTTACATCCTAAAAGTCTAAGCTTTCTTCATATTTTTTAAATGTTAGGAGGATAAAGTGGATTTGTGAGCTTTTAATCACCTTTGTTGTAAACTTGTCTCTTCAAGGGGCCTCCAGAGCAAAGCAAGCCACAGCCTGATTGATCATTTTTAAAAGGGATTCCATTGGCCACACATGCACTGAAAGCAGAGTCTTTTATATTTTCTGTGACAAAAGTAATCCTGGTTAAGTTCACAAGGTGAATATAGAAAAAAAACAAGAGAATGAGAACTAGAAGAAACTTGTATTTCCCATTCTCAGGCTTACCATACACAGTGCTTCCCACCTTTGGCCATATGGGAATTCCTCTCCCACAAAAATAACTGAGTAACCTAACATTTTTGCTCTTCTTTTCTCAAGAGATATGAAACAAATAGAAGCAGGCAGAAATGCTGGATAGTCCTAAGTAAGAAAACTGTGGAAAACAAAAACAAATCCAAAAAACTGCATAAAATCTGCATCATCTTCATCGACTTTGTTGTTTACAGCTGAATTCTGTTTTTAAAATAGCAATAACAAGGAAGAAATTTATAGTCATTTAAACACCGTGGACAGGCTTTGCTAAGCTGCAGTGCCTTGGCTACTGATAAAACAAATTAGCATTAGAGTAAGAATAGGACAAGATAGTGCTATGACAGAAATAATATAAGAAATAATAAGAACCCAGGTGTACATAATTAAGATTGTAATTCAAGGAAAGGGTTCTGGTGACATCATTTATCAATGTCACTACAAACTCTCGATGGAATTACAGCTTTGTATGTAGAATTCAGATATACGCGATTTGTTAGAATACATGAGGAATGTTTCTATTAAAAGTAGACAGACAATATGTTAGCCTCAAGTAGCGGTGGTGACAGGATGAGATACAAAGAGGAGAGGGTTTTTTTCCTATTCTAGCAATGGAAGAAGGATTAAACAGTCAGAGTATTTCTAAGATATTTGGAAATTAAATTTATTTAAAATACTGGCTAGGGATCTTTTTTTTCCTCCTGAATATATGCAGGAAAAGTTCTGCTTCTATTGTGACTCAACACTTCAATAAAAATCAGAGTTTTACTGCAAAAGGGAACAAAGGAAAAGCCAAAACTAATGATTTGTCCATCTCATTGTATAACACAAAATCACATTAAAATAAGCTCAAGAAAAAAATTTCCATTAAAAGGACGGTATAAAATATTTACAATTAAACACACAGTAAGGCTAGTAGTAAATTATTAATTGCAAATTAACTCATTTTTAGGAGGAAAAAAGAGTGAACACTGATGCTTTTAAGTACATGTGCTGAAAGGAGATTATAATCTTCACTCTTTCTGCACATCTTATTCTGCTTTTGTTTATTCTTACAACCAGAATAGTATTATGAAGATAATTATGAAATAGAAGCCCCACAGTCTGTGTGAATTTTAAGGGCCTTAAATGAACTTAAATGGCTAATCAATATAAAATCATGTTCTTTGGTTAGGCCCCTAAATATAATTTCAATGCCAAACTACTTGTTACTCAGTTACCTTGTGTTTCTTTTAGTCAGCGTTCAGGTGTCCACATACTTGGCACATTAAAAGTGAATAGCATCTCCTTGAGAAAGCATCAGTTAGTAAATAGTGATGCTTCCCAAAAATGCAGTGCAGAATGATGTGAGGCTTGACTATTGACTGAATACAGAGAAAGATCCTAATCAATGCAGTGAAAAAGGTTTCCTTTGACTTGATAAACTTAGCACTAAATCTCACCTGCATGAAGTGCTTACAGTTATGGCTATAAAAATTCATTAAATTTTTCAAGGCACTGTGTGGATTTTTCAGTTTTGGTCACTTTCTGAAGTACTCTAATTGAAGCCCATAAATAGCATTCCTTTTTAAGTGTACAACAAAATTTTTGGTGCTCTTGAATGCAATCTGAAATTTGTTTATGGATTCTATATGATCACTGATAATATCAGCAATTTTTCAAGTCTGTCATTTGTAGGCTGCAGTACTACCTCAAAAGATAATGTATTCTCTGAAACTTTGAGGAAATGCTGATTGATGTAATAAAGTCATGGGGTTTTTAGTTCTCATTATAGAATTGTAGGGGGATTAGTTCTCTGTTGTTCAAGTGCATAACTTTTGTGAAAACTGAAATGCATGAAGACTTCGGAACTTGTGGAGTAATAGCACTACTAGTCCAAGTAGAAAGTTTAGCTTTATAAATGATGCTTGAAAAGAATGGCTTGGACAGTAGTAGTTTTGACCTTGAGTAACTTAATTTGGAAAGGAAATTTGGCCAAACTAGCTCAATACAGGAGTTCTCATCAAGGATTAATGCAGAGGATCAATATGAACTTTTTATAGCAGACTATTTTTGAAAGAGGACAACAAAAGGTTAGAATACTTTAAAACTTGTAAAGCCAAATTAGTGTACTTAAAGTGGACAGTATGGGAATGAAAATGTAAAAAGGAGGGATCTTGATTTCATGCCAGCATTTAGTAATACGATACAACTAAAATATAGAGAAAACTGCCCTTAAAATTATATTTTTGTATCTTTGTGCAACCATGGTTGATCTTATAAACATTTGTCTACCCTGTCTTCTCATCTCTTCATGGTGGTACTGAATGACAAACACTCATGATTGAAATTGACTGATGTCACTGTAACAATTTTTCTATTTTCTACAAGGTCAATATTGCAGATAAACATATGTATTTATTTGAAAGTTTAAAGACTTAATTACCTCCTAAACAAAAGAGCTACAGAAAACACATAAACATAGCTCTTCCTAAACTTCCTGTACACACAAATCCCGTCCTGAAGCATAAGAGCTCTGTAATGGGGAATCAGGCCTTTTAATAGCTCTGTCACTAGCAACAGATATTTATGCATGACCTTATGTTACCTTATGGAAGGAGCTAAAGGACAGATTGATCCCACTTACTGTTCCCATCACTGTCTCCGCTCCTCTTGTCCCTCCTTTAATTACAAATCAAACTCTAATATGGCTTCTTAGCACAACTCAAACCTGATATTTTTCTCCACTGTCATTTGGCAAACTCACAACAGTTTACTACCTACCCACATGACATTTATGTTCAGCTTGGTTTGTGGCCCAGAGGAAGCTCCATGAGCACTGGGGGTGTTTATGAGGTTCAGCAGGTATCTCCAGCTACCTGTAGTCATTCCAGCATACCCAACTGTGACATTCCAGTACATTTCTATCCATTTCAGAATACTGTTAAAAAGCTGGTTAAGTCTTTGCAGGTTACACTAAATGTGTTTTAAGAAATATTGTACAAGCGTTATGCAAACGTAAACATTTTCTAGTATGGTGATTTAATTCAGGGTCTCAACATTTTCTGTTTCTGACACTTGTAAAGCCAAGTTTCAAGTAGTCTCCTCTTCACAGGCCTCTCCAGTCTTCATCTGTGGTCTTTGAAAGCAGAGCAAGCTAAGTTCCTTAAAAACAGCAAACAGTTTTGCCAGATAACTATTTTCTTGAGATCTTCCTCTCCTCTTTCCCTTACTTTGGAGTTTTTCCTGAGGATGAGGCCATGGCATCAACTTCTTAATACTCTTTATTCAGTTCATGGAAAAATAAAAATAATAAAAAGTTATTTGTAAGACATGGGTCTCGCAGCCCTGAAATTTTAGTTCTCGTTTATTCTCCTTTTCCTCACTAATTTCTGTCTTCTGTAATTTCTGCCTCTTCCATTTACAAGATACCTGTTTCTATACCCAAATAATTAGTATTTTTGCTTTCTGGACTATAGTTCTTGTCTTTCCTCTCCTTGAAGATGACTGTATCCTTAAAACAGGTGAAGGTGTTTTAGGTGATGGAGAAAGACCACTATAATTTCTCTCCAAACCTCTACATTCTGGTTTAGAGTTTAACTGGGGTTAGTTATGTTTTCAATAATGGCTGGTTGATACACTGTTTCCAAACGTGAGCTCTGCTTTCAGCAGCAGAACGATAAAGATGTAGTGCTTAATAATGAAGAACAGCATTTTTTATTTTACAAAACAAGCCTCTCAGCTTCAGTGGTGTTATTCATGAATAACACCTTGTGCATATGCATTATGAGACAGTGCTTAATTGAATGATTGCATAATATGTTGTTCCACAGAATAAAATATGAAATATTCATTAGGCCAGAGAGGGAGTTAGAATGCCTCGTGGTTAAATCACTCACCAGGGAAATCCAGCTCCTACTCCTTGCTCCAAGTGAATATGCAAGTAGTTTATATAAAAAGGCTTTAAAAGCAACTAGGATTTTTTTTTTTTTTTTGCCCCCAAAATCTACTATACTCTAATGGCTAGTGTGCTATCCCAACAGGCAGGAGTATGGTCTGACTGCGATGTGAACAGTTAAACATAGATCACCTACATCCTTTCATGTAGTTGAAGTAGTCAGATATGCTTTAACCACTAGGCAGCTGGGTTTAATGGAACTAAAATCTCCCTACAGATTTTATTTTTCAGGAAATGATTGTCTTGGTATAGGTGCCTCTTTCAGGAAAGGGTTTCCAGATGTGACTCCAGAATAAAAGGAAGCACTTTATTGCAGTCTAAATCCACACTCAGTAAAGTCCCTGTGAGAGACATGGTGTAGGCAATCTGTGTATATCCTTAGCTTAAAGTGGAGGGCTCTCCACTCACTTTTGGCTGCTTTGAGTCAGCTGCTAAGAACCCAACTCACCTCATACCTCGCACTGGGAAACAGGATGATGGTAGGATACTGAAAATGTTGCAATAGCCTGTAGTTCAACACCTAAATCCTGTTGCAGATTTTGCCTTTGCCAATATGTGAGGTGGAAAGATCTTGGGGAGACATGTTTAGGCAAAGTACTACCTAAAATAATGCCCTCAAAAAAATTAAATTGATCTCATAATAGTTGCATCTGTTGGAATCAGGAGAAAGCTTATTGCAACAAGAGTGGAAAAGAAGCTTGAAATAGATAAAATTAGAAGGAAAATAATGCTACTTAAATAAAATTATTTAAAAAATAATTTGCATCTCAGAGAACAGTTGGTTCTGTCAAAAGATATGTATGTGTTTTATGAGTTACTGGTAAATAGCAATTAAAAAAAATGCTTTTGATTTTGTGTAGGGTATCACAGAGAGGCATTCTCCTGGCATATTTATTTTTATGTTTATTGAGGAAAAAAAAAAAAGAAAGTGAGACTGGGGAAATAACACACTCAGGGGAGACAGAATAAGTCAGAATAAATAAATATGCCCAAAACAATAACAGAAGCAAATGTGGCACCAAATATCACTGATAGACAAAGAATACATTAATTCAGCNTAGTCCTAGAAGAAGCAGCTGCTATAAGAAGGCAGGGAGCATACTTGTCACATGTTTGTCTGCTTTTGTGCGCCCAAAGGATTAGAGGCAATATCTGTCAGTCATACCAGCAGGACTAAGTTTGAGAGTTTGTGAGGTGATGTCTCCCATCATTACCTGGAGTCTAACTCACTGGGGGGTTTTTCTGCATTGTGCATTATGCATTGATGAGCTAGAATGTTATTAAGTAGATTTCTGTCTAAATCCACCTTTTATTGAAAAGTCCAGGTTGTTTCAGCAGATCAAATCAAGAGATATGCAGATTATAAAAGTGCACTATAGTACAAATATGGGTCAATATATGTGCACTGGCTAAAGTTCAAAGTTTTATTCCAAAGAAAGCAACCACCATAGTGAACTTCTCTTCAGTGTTAAGAGTTCATAAGAGGACAAAAGTTTGCTACCTTCATGTTGTTTTCACCAGTGAGTTTGGGATACTATCAACAAATGAAAAAGCGAATTGCCCTCTTTATTCAGTGCTGCATTTAGTTAGTTCAGCTGGAGACTAGATCAAATGCTCACAAAAGCTGTTAGTATTGTTAAGATCATAAAGATGACTATAGTATTAAAAAGATTAACTACACATATAGTATCCTTACTATTTTGTGAAGTCACTTTGAAATTGATACTTTCCCATCAGCTGCATTTTAAGGAATGACCAGACCCATTTTCTTCTTAAGGACAAAACAAGAAAAACAGGGCACTTGGTTTGGGAGAGGTCCTGATTTTTTTTTTTCCCAAACTATAAATGGGAGAGTAGGTCTACAGTCAGTCATAACAGCCATTCCACATACATTGATATATTATGGGGCAAGGAAAATATCACATTTACATAAGTAGTAGCAATTTGACTTTTAGGAATAGTGAAAAATAATATAAGTGTTTTTCAAATCAGTCAAAGAGGGAAGGACATAGATATTGGGAGAATTGCCAGAAAGGAGCCTATTTATTCTTGAAGCTTGATTTCTGGTAGAAATTTCACCAACATGCAAAACATCTAGAAGTGTAATCATAAATAATTTTATTCATTTTTTCTAAGTGGACATATCTGTCCTAAAATGTTACAAATTTCCATTTTTCATCTTTATTTGTTAGGAATACAAAATAATCCGTCACTGTTTTCTTTTGCATTAGTACTGATCATCATTATTTTAGGAGTATATCACCTTAAGAGAAACTTGATGTAAGATTTAAGTAGGTCTGGGGACAGTTACAGTGTTTCTGAAGAGTTGGCCAAATACAATGCAGGTATATCCTTGACTTAAGCATCTACTAGTCAGGCATTTGAAAAAAAAAATGGAGAAAAGCTGCCTTTGGAACTTACAATCCCCTGCTTCTGAGAATATTGTCTTAAAAAATAAAGATGATGAAATTAATTTCTATCTTATAATAATGTAAGAGTTTTTCAATCAAACTATTCAGATGTGACAAGAATGGAGGTCAACAATGCCATGCTACTATTGCTTCCCATGGAAGACAATTAATTAGTAAAGAATATTTAATTTCATGTCAATTTCAAACAACATGTTCTACAGCCATTATCATCATAAACTGGGTTCTTCTTCATTCCAAAGGGATATTATAATGTCTGAAGCAGACATGGCCATAGGAACACATAAATCTGTGCTTGTGACTGATATAATATCTGAGTCGACACATGAGTATGGAGGGGACAGTTTCAGTAATATCCATGTTCAACCTGTTTTTCAGAATATGTCAGACTTGTCTGGCTAATAGTGTGCATTTGGCTTGCATCAGGAATCTAGTTTTTCTAGAAGTTCATTAGTTACCTTCAGGTAAGCGTTAGCCCAGCTGAAGAGGCATAGCTGAGGGTCAGAAGATAACTCTGATTCATTTCGGATTAGGAAGAGGCCGTATGAATTGATCAAGATAAATCATGATAAAGCAAACAGAGGGAAAAGTAATGGCAGAATTGAGATTAGGACAAGAGGTCATAAGTACAACCAGATCATATTACAGCAAAATGACTATGATTTCAGGACACCACACCAGAAAGTTTAGGTGATCACAAGAGGAATTTGGCTGATTTATAAATTAACTGAAGAGAAAAATCAGATAACTCTTCATTTGAAGTGTGCTCTCAATAGAATTCTATGTTCTATTCAAATGTCTGACTTGAAAAGGAATATGATGCTAGCTGCTCTAATGGAAACAATTATTGACAATGTGAGAATTTGGCTGGGGTAGAAGAGTTGTTGCCTCACTGCAGTAAATTTCCAGTGAAGGTAATTATTGACTAAAAGATTTGACTTTACGATAAACTCTAAACAGAAGTGAGAAGGGAACAGAGAACTACAGACAAGGTTGGGACTACATGAGAGTTGAGACACAGCCCCTTTTTTCTATTTTCAGTCCTCCTCAGGGGAAGGGGGCCCATGGATCTGAGGAGTGATGCTAAGGCCATGTTAGCAGGGTGGAGGGCTGATGGCAGTTTGCCACCACATGGTATGGATTACAAAGGAAGTATGACCTGCACTGGACGAGTCATTGCCAGATGGTTCCCAGATGTGTTATTTATGAAGTCACGGCCTACTTAAACCACATTCCTGGTGTCTTGTCTTCTTTTCCTGCGATGTCCAAGACATTAATGAAGGAATGTATGAGAACTAAATAGCAGACCAGTTGTCAAAAACCAAATGGCAACAGAAAACCTTTCCTATCTCTGGATATATGTAAATACATATTAGATTAACAAAACCAGCTTTAAACAGCTGATACCTGAAGAGTCATAGAACTGGTAGTAGCACATATTAGGGACATATTAGGTCTCATCATTCCCTTGTGAATCTCTACCATAAAACTTACCACATTACCCTTGATGATTCTGTTCCTGTATCTTTTGCCTTCCAAAGAGCCCTCTCTCCCCCAGCTTCCTCAATGAAGAAAAGTCCTATATATAAAATCTAGGTTATTCCTCAAAATATATTCACAAAGTTAATCTGGATGAATGCTGTAGTGTTTCAGATGATCTGACAATGTCAAATATAATTTGTGGGTTGATTGGTTGGTGGTTGGTTTGTTTGCTTAGATTAGTCAAGTTTGGCAACATGCTGATGTGACTGAGTGATCATGCAAGTTTCTTACCAGAAGGTAATTTATTTAGTTTGTGTAAGGCATCTGAGGCAATGCAGTAACAGTGCATTAGAGTAGAATTTTCTATTGCTTTTGTTGGTGTCTTTTTGTCTTTTGTTAGAAATGAATGGAATATGATTTGTTTTTTTCCTGTTGCTATAGTTATGAGAAACAAGTCCTGAGTCATTGCTAAGAAGGTAGAAAAGAACACCACAAACAAGCTAGTGCTTTGTAACATCTTAGAGACAGAACTGTAGCAATATGAGTTGACATACAGAATAACATCAGTTGGCACAAGTTTTATTGATTACAACCTATCATGTGATGTCCCCTCAGGTTTTAATAAATAAGCTGGAATTCTACTTGTACAAGAAATAATGGAACTATGTTTAAAACAATTCAGAAATATCTATTCTAAATACAGAAAGCTCATGACAGATTATTTTATGTACAACATTCTTATGCAGCTATTCAAAAGAGACAGCAACCTGTTTGCTTTCTATTCCCAGAAAGTATGGGATATTTATTAACATTGATTTTCATTACAGTGATCTGTGTTTCTTTCTCAATTTATTCCCTTTGTGAGCTGCTTCCCTCGGTGGAGGTCAGTGTAAATGAAATCTGAATATGTCCATAATATGAAATAGTGTTGCAAATATATTCAGGGTTCAATGTGATCTTTCTATTTATGTAGTATACTACTTTAATGTAGATACCAAGAAAAATGAAACTGCTATAATCATTTCAGACAAATACAAAACAGCAAAAAAGGATGTGTGTAGCATATTTTTTATGGGTGCAAGAACTCACAGATAAAGAGACCGGTCATCTTCATTCAGACAAAACATTTTGAATCATTCATCTGACTGTTAGAAGGAGTGAGAAAAAAAAGTATGGTTATCATTAAAGAAAAGCCCTGTTTCTTGTTAGAAAGATTAAGCTTTGAAGTTAATACTATATGAAGTAGGGAAGGGAATTTTGATAGACAGATACCTGTGTTTAGGATGAAGAAGTGGCATATTATGCATATATTAGAGAACGTAGAGCTCACACATCAAGAGCTAATAGTTTGACAAAGACATCAGGTTGAAACAAAACCAAACTAACTACTTGTTTCTTACCATTGTTCAAAACACAGCCTTCTTGCACAGGTAAGTATGCCAGGTTAAAATCATTTAAGAACAATAATGATTGGCAGAAAATAACACGTCAGCTGTACCAATATTCCCACAAGTGGAACTTAATTGAACAATACATTAATGGAGTCTAATTATTCCAGATATTTTTAGACATTCAATTCTTACAAAATTTACGTTTCAAAATGGGGACCAAATTAGTTTATACTTGCATGATCTTATCTTTCCTGATTTCCAGTTAAAACTTGATTCCAGACAAACAGTACAAATTCATCATTGCTGTAACTGTACAGTAAATGCAGCAAATTTGATAAGTCTTGGATTCATTCCAACATATTCTTATGAGGAGAGTACACAATTACATAATTTTTTTNTGGGGAAATAACACACTCAGGGGAGACAGAATAAGTCAGAATAAATAAATATGCCCAAAACAATAACAGAAGCAAATGTGGCACCAAATATCACTGATAGACAAAGAATACATTAATTCAGCATTGCAAATGACTTTTGCTTAAGGCAGATGTACTTGGTATACCCTCTTAATTATTGCTCTTCTCATCAGTTTGCAACTCAAAGCACATTCTCTCAGTAGCAATTAGTGAATGATATTATACGAAGCTCTAGAAACAAGAGAAAGCTTCTAAATCAAAATGATAAGAGATTTTTTTTAAAGTTTGCATTGTAAGAGATGCTTGTGTACTGTCCGTCTAGAGAATCCATTCCACATCTTCAGAGGCTCAAGAAGCAGNTTCTACTAGGACTGCTTCAGACAGGAAGTTCTAACTTAGCTTCCATCTGAGTTGGTGTACAAAATTCATTAATACACAAAAGCACAATTCTAACCCAAACTTTTAGTTCTTAAGCCCCCAATACATGATGATGAAATATCTTCTCTGTTTTCTGCACATTATGTTGAGATGTCAACAAGGATAGTGCAGTTTGGAGTATTATGTGTGAATATATATGAGCCAACAGCAGTTAATGTACTTGGCTGCTAACTTAGTCTTTCCATTAAACCTTTCTCTTCCACTACAGTATGACCTAGACTGAATTTTCTCCTCACCTAAGATTTTCTGTTGCTCCTTACACAGTTTAGAGTTCACTTTGATTTCTGTGTACTCATCCCAGCCAGCATGCCTGAATTGTTTGGAGCTCAGAACAACAACTCCTGTTGTTAGGGAGCACAAAAGAGCTAGTAAAAGATGGAAAGAAAGAGGGAAAGATGCTTGGAGACAATGAAAGACAATAACTCAGAACATTTTCATTAACATGAAATGATTTGGATGATGGGGCAAGTTTACTGATGACACAAAACAGTGAAGAGCAGTTGGTATGTCAGAGGGTTGTGCAGCCATCCAGAGGGACCTCGACAGGGTGGAGAAATGGGCCAGCAGGAATCTCATGAAGATTCTAGAAGGGGAAGCACAAAGCCCTGGGGGGCAAAAACTGCATCACTTGGTATCTGCTGAGTGGAAAGCAGCTTTGCAGAAAAGGACCTGAGATTCTTGTTTGAAATGTAATATGCCATGGCAGCAAAGAAAGTTAATGGTATCCTGGGCTGCATTAGAGGTGTTGTCAGCAGGTCAAGGGATGTGATCCTTCCCTTCTCCTCAACACTGGTGAGGCCCCACCTGAAGTACTGTGCCAAGTTCTGGGTTCCTTAGTACAGGAGAGATGTGGACATATTGGTGAAAGTACAATAAAAGGCCAGAAAGGTTATAAAAGGGTGAAGGATCTCTCTTACGAGGAAAGGTTGAGAGAGTTGGGACTGCACACCCTGGTAGAAGTCTCAGGGCAGTCTTGTGAATGCCTGTAAATACCTGAAGGGAGGGTACAAAAAGGTTAGTCAGGATGTTTTCAGTGGTGCCCAATGACAGGACCAGAGGCAAGGGCACAGACTGAAATGCAGAAAGCTCTGCCTGGACATCAGGAAACACTTTTTCACTGTGAGTGTCACCAAGCATGGGCACAGGTTACCCAGGGAGGTTGTGGAGTCTCCCTCCTTGGAGATACTCAGGAACAGTCTGGACATAGTCCTGGGAAACCAGCTTTAGAAGGCCCTGCTTCAGCAGTGGGTTGGACCAGATGACTTGCAGAGGTCCCTTCCATCCTCAGCCACTTCGTGATTCTTTGAGTGAAAGGAATCATTTTAGTGAAAGTGCATTACTTAGGCTACAAATGATGCTATTGTACGTGGGATCAAAGAGAATTAGACTAGATCAAAATTTGACCATTTTTTTCCAAGGTTCTTCAAAACCTGTCTTTATAAATAAAAATTCTTATTTCATAAGGAAAACAAAATACTACAACATTATGTATTTTAAGAAAGTTCGGGTTTTTTATCTCCATAAGATCCAAAAACATGACCATGAAAAACCTAGTATTGACTGCCACTCTTTTCATTAACTTTTGAAACTTTGTTTGTTTTCATTAGTATGTTTTAAAACCTAGCAAAATTTCTAAAATTACAAAACAGCAAATATTTACCATGGCAGAAGGTTTTAAAAAATACTAAACTTAAACAGAGTTCTAATTTTATACTCTTTTATCAGCCTTGGACTCTAAATGTTGGACTGTAATATTGACAAGATAATTTGCAGAGCATTCCTCATGACATTTAGCTTAAATCTTATCTCTTATTTCTTTTTGGAAGTTTTTTAAACAAAGATGATTACCAAAAGAAAAAGTTAGATCCATTATCACAGTGAAAATCAACAGTAATAGATGAAATGTATAGATATTAGGAAAACGTTATTTTTAAGTTATACATAGAACAGTGTTTGTTGCTTTACACGGTGGTTTTCAAGGGTTTTATATAGTTTCTGTTAATAATGCATGTTGTTAAATATTGTGCCATTTGAGGGATGGAAAAAGCTTGAAACCTGCAACAATATTAAAATACTCTAGAAACTTTGAAGCATTATAATAGTTATTTCAGTAAAACTACTTCAAATATTTCTTCAAGAAGGAAACAATTTGGAGTTCAAGTTCAGCAGCAAATAACTGAAAATGTATCGCAGTACTCTTATTCCCATCACTAAACTATAGATTAGGGTCTGTTTCAGTTGTTACCATTATAAATCCCTGTTCCCAAGGGTGCTAAGCTATCATAAAAATTTGCTTTGGGCAATGCTTTGAGATAAGTTCTTCAAATAATGCATAGGGGATTGGCTTGCAACTCCCACTTGTGTTAATAGGAGCTATCAAGGCAAATCTTTCATGGATTCATGGGAGAAAAAGCTCCAGAGTATAAAAAAGTTTTGGCCTAAGGATTATTTGTTTTTGATATATATCCTGATAAAAACATGCTGTAAAATAAACACTTCAAGCTAGTGATCTCAGTTATCTCCTGTAACTGTTAACACTCAGATTTTCTTAAACTGAAATTCTACTGATGAAGTCTGCAACACCAATTATTTCCTAAAATATTGTAGAAGAATGACAGTTTGGCTGAAGAAATAAAAATTTTCAAGCCAATAATATACTATTTTATCCAATTAGTTGCACAGAAAAATCTATAATAAACTTTATGTTATTTTCTATCTAATTTAAAATGCTAGTAGAGTTTCACTTGGATATACCCCTTGTTCTTTAGAAGGTGGGAATATAAGTTGGTGTGGTTGATCTGAGTGTATATGGCCCTTAACTTCTACATGCAGCTTCACATTTTCCACTTTGATGTAGGTTACAGTGATAGACCAGCTCATCTTGCCTCTTCTTCTGGGAGAAATTCCATTCCTCTGGTTCCAACAGCTCACATTTCATACAGTCTACCCATGAATCAGGCCATGGGTTTACTATAAATGAGTGTGCTGATAAAATAATTTGCCACACTTCTAAAAAAAAGCTGGCTGTGTCTATGTCTCTAGTGCCTGCATTCCCCAAGTAGCTAGACAGTAAAATATACCAGAAACTTACACCAAGAACCATAATTTTCAGTTCTCCAAAGTTCTCCTAGTCATTTACGTTAAACATACACGTGTCTGAATACTGCAAAAGAAAAAACACTACATAGAAGTATCAACCGCAGGTTCAGCCAGTTTGGAGTAGTAGCTTAACTTTATGCCTTCTGAATCATTCCTTGGACGAACTTTTTTTACAGACTTGCAAGGTTGCAGGGAAAAGAAAGACTAGCCTTCTAGTCTAAAGACCACTTTTGTGAGGAACACTTCTTTTGCCTAGACATTCTACATTCTTTTTCTTAGTCAAAGTTTTCTAAAATAACATACTTTTGTCAGAGGTTGACTGTATCAGCTCAAAGTACCTCTCTAACACAGTTACAAGACTATAAGGTCATCACATGAGCGGAGGAAAGTGAGACATTCTGCATATATACAGGTACAACTTAACATACTCTTTTCTGTAGGCAGCTATTTCAAGTCCACTTCTTTATGCTTCTTTTCATTTCCGTAAATCTTTCTGGTGACATATGGCAGAAACGTTAAATAGTACTTGAGGTGAGATCTCACCAATGTCTTCTACAATAGAAACATTACTTTCCTTTCTCTACTGCAAATACCTTACTTGCCACAACTTTGTATTTTTCATTTTGATGGCCTCTTCACATTGCTTGTTCATATATTTTATGTGACTGATTAATAGGATAAAGTTTTATCTTCTTCCTCTATTTTTTCCAATCTGTAAGCACCGAAGTCTTGGTATTTGTCCTAAACCTCACACTTACTACTGTTGTATGTCATCCCAGCTCTTTCACTTCAATATTCAGTTGTTCCTTATGCTCTGTCTGATGGTCTGTACATCTTCCATATTAATTTAGTATCACTGTAACTATTTAACTTTTCATACTAACAGTTTCCACAAATAGTATCACCTGCACTCTTCTTTTACTGGTATTTCAATTCTTACACTAGTGTAGCTTCATTAACTTAATAAACAACTTTTACAGGAGTTACTTTGTAGTAATTCTGATGCCCATATGTATTTTAGCTGCTAAATTTTCTTAGACTACGTATTAATTTAGCCAAGAAAGGTACAATTACCCCACATGACTGGATTTTGCTGAACCTACTTAGGACTTTTTTCACTTGATTTATATAATTAATTATACTTTGATCCAGATTTGTTCTAAAATCTCCATGAGGTAAGATTACTATGCCCGTAATTACCTAGATCACATATCTTCCTTCCTTAAATATACACAACACCTTTGTTTTCTTGCAACAAATGCAATATGACTCGAAGTCTGATGAACTCCTTAAAAAATACTTGCTACCAGATTAATTTTCTGAGAGGAAATACTGAGTTGAAAGATGAAAACAAGATTTAGGTGGAATTTTTTGGTGGTCATGTGGAAAATATATTTCAATAATCAGTGAAAAGTTATTAAATTGCATTTTGCTGACCTCTTTGGTTTGCAATGGGCAACATTTAACAAAATAAATAAACCATGAATATTTATAACCTATCTACTTTGAATGTAGTCCATTAAATTTAAATGAGACAAAGGATTAAAGCTACTATTTAAAAGCTTAAAATTAGAAGAGCTTATTTTTAACCTTAGGACAGCCCAGCATTTAAATAAAACCAATTGGAACTGGGAATGAAAATGAACTCCTAATTTTATTAATCTCCTTATACTGTTGTGCATTGTTCTGAGTCACCAAAATATGCATAGCTTCTGAACAGCCTGACACTTTGCTTTGCATTTCACATTATATTTTAAGAAATACATATCATGTATCACTTGCTAATGGTTTCTGTGGGAGGAGATGAGTAATTAAGGACTTGTGAAATTGGGGCAGGGTAGGTTTTTATAACTGATAACATAAACTCACAGGATGGCTGCAGTTCAACAAAGGGCTTAGCCTGCTCTGTTCTATAAATAAGCAGAGAAAATTAGATTAAACTTTTTAAATTAGATTGCCAAGATTTTCAAAACTGACCATAGGATCCGTGTGTCTTGCTTTTGGACCCCTGTTATGAAGTACTTTCCAGCATCCTAATGTTTGACACCTTTTGAAAATATTTCAGTTTTAGAAAGTTTTTTATTTCTGCAACCTAAAAAAAAGAAAAAAAATTTAAAAAAAATAAAATTGAGTGTTTAGGTAGACTCGAAGAAAAACCCAAAGAGAACAAACAGGACTACTCTTATAATTGAATTATCTTGTTAGACATGTTATATATAGCACATTATGGGATATAAATTTTCTGTAAAAGGGTGGATTTTGGCACTCAAGTCCTTCTGTATTTTTTGTCATGGAAAGCATTTATTTGTAACATTAAAAGGCACAAACTAATTCTTACATCTTCACTGTCGTTTTGCAGTTTCAGTTAGAAATTTAATGAATGTTTGTTTTCTTTCCTAAACATTAGTAGAACATGAGACAATGCCACTTCCATTCTTGGGGAATTTATCTGCATTTTGTAAATAAAGCAGTTATGCTGGCTGGGGCTTAGATGCTTGAGTTTCCAGAGGAGGAGGGAGGAATTGAGATGTTTTTCCTTCTCCAGTGTAGAAAAAGATGTCTGATATCTGATAGCATCAGACAATCCTCTCAATACAGCTGAGACACTAAGGTGGACTTCTAACTATAGTTTATGATTTGTGTTTTGAGATTGAAGGGCACTTTCCAAAGCCCTTTGAAAACTCAAACAGTATTTTGATTTGGTGTTGTTATAGAACCTGAACACTTTACTCCATCTGGCTACTGTTTGGTTTCCAATGGAAGAAAAGTGGGAGGGTGAGAAAGACACTGGTGTAGATTATGGGGACAACAAGGAAATCTTCAAAGTACACTTTTACTTCACATGTAGACTATGTTTACTATGATAGATCCAATTTTCAGGAAAGCCTGGAAAATGGTCTATACACAGAATGAGAGAGTTGGGAAGATCCTGCGCATGTATCTCTGTTATGTTTTTAAAGCAAAATGAAACACATATGCAAGAGAATGAAACTTTATTCCCTTTTTCTTAAATTCTGAACTATCTTTTCAATTAATACTATTTCATTGGTTTAGTTGTTTATGAAACAAAAGAGTAAAACCTAGTATTGAAGATAGAAAATGTCCTAATATATTTTAGACATGAAATGATCAAAAATTAAATGTTTGGAACATTGTAGCAGACATATAATAAGAAAAAGTTAAATGTAAGGCTCGACTTTTCTTCTGCTGCTGTTTGAACCTTTCCTGTTGTTTTTGCCACTTCAAAAGTAGATCCTTACAGAACTTCCATGCAACACCTGAAAGCTTATCTAGGACTTGCATTCGAACATTGTACAGGGAAAACAGCTACATGCACAAAATCCTTCATGAAGGAGGAATTTTCAAATTTTAACAAGAAGATTGTCAACAGCATAAAAATGGAGATTGACTATACCAGTCTCTACTCTCCAGTCCTGCTCAACTGCCTTGAATAATGAGTCTGTGTAAAAGGATTTGGGACACCTGAACAAAAAGGATAAATGGACAATTACTGCAGTTCGATGAGCTATCTGGTGAGTATGATTTTTGCTGTTCTGGTGATACAGACGGCAGGAACAAACAAAATTTGTGGATAAATATGAAAATCTGTAAGTTTTGGCCAAAAAGAAAAAAAAAATTGAAAAAGCTGGCGCTACATTTCCTTGGAAATTGTGCTTGCACTTCTAGCCCACAATGTGAACAATCAGTCCTAGGGAAAATGTGAACGAAGTTTGTTACTAAGAATAACATGTGGTCTGAATTGGCAACTGTTGTTGCATTCCTTCCTTTTATTTCTCTCTTCTATCCCTAGTAGATAGATATACATTTACAAATGACAGTACCAAAATTAAATGTCCAAACAACACCCTGCGTGAGTCTGCATACTGTCTAACTCCATGTGATGGTCCATGTAAAACTGTATTGATGGCACCATAGCTTGGGTAAGCCCACACAGCTACTGCTGGTCCTTTCATGTCTCACAGAGATCAACTTAGACATCCTAGTTTTATTCATGGAATTAATATGGTGTTTGCAGGGCAAACTTAAATGCTGTTTAAGAGAACAGTTGAACTCTATCAACAGGTTTGAAGGTGAGAGGGAAATAGCAGAAAAAGCCACATTTAATTTGATGACACTCTCACTGCTCAGCTGAAATGCAGGAAATGCAACTCACAGTGCTGAAGAAGAAAAAAGACAAATGCAGAAACTATTGCATTCTGAGATGCATTAAAAGCCATCAGCTCTTACTGTTGACAGTTACTGTCAACATCCATTGAATTTGATTTTCAGCATCTCCCAGGTGCTGAACTCCAAGAAGATACAGCATTGGCAATCAGCAGAGGTAACAAAGAGATACTAATTAACAAAATAGTTTTGCCAACACTGCACCTTATTATCTTTCTGTGGAAAATAAGGGATAACTTGCTTCCACTGGAAAACCCCATGATGAACCTACACAGAAAGGAAACAGATCATTAAAAGGACACATCTAGATCATATAAACTCTTACATATTTGACTACTGCCTCCTCTGCAGCCTAATTTAGAGCTGGTGCTGTCTCCTCACAGGCATGTGTAAGTTGAACTTCCAGGAGGTGTAAATCACAGAAATCATATCTCTCACTTCTACCCATTGTTATATTAAAAAATACAGACATAGGCAGGTGCACCTCTCACTACTTCTTTCTGTGTTTTGTGTATGACTCTCAGTTGTCAATGCATATTTGGAGATCCTGGTACATGACTCCTGAAACGTGCCTTTCAGGAGACAAGGATAATAGGACAGTTGCTTTACAAATCCCACCTTGTCTTAGACACAAGGTGGACATTGTCATGTTCTGCTCTCCCAAAAGATCTTTATTTTGGGATTGCATAGTACCAGACTAAGCTACATCTAAGAAATTTACTGTAGCAATAAAGTTACTAGTAGAAAGAAAGCTGCCTACATATTCCATATGGGTTGTGGATGAGTCTTGGATTTAGGTGCTGAAATACTTTGTTGAACATGCTCTTAGAGCCTGATTGTTTCTGTTGAAGAACTAATTACATTTATCTTATTTATTTGACTCTCTTTGTGAACACAAAGTTTAAAAAGGTTCTCCCTTAAATATTCCTAGAAAACTACTGATTTCTACATATCTGCTTTCCCCCCCATATAATAACTATGAAATTATAACTGCTTTTTCAAGACTTCTGAGAAGAGCAAACTCTGCTACATATTTCAGCAAATGACTGACTTAAGGTGCAGGAAGAAAAGGAGTTCACTAATTTATACAGAGCATTATTTTTTTTTTTCCCACTTTATACAATAAAAATGTGTTAATTTTGCTAGTTATTGGTTATATAGCCATGTGTTTCTGGTGATTTTTGACTCATTAACTAATGCACAGATTCAAGACCTGGTGTTAAATTAACTGGAAATATGAATGAAATAAACAATCCAGAATAATATCATACCATATAAAGATAATTAAATAATGATACTATCAGAATTCAAACAAATACATTTTTTTAGAGTTTGTAATTTATCTCACAAAATAATAAACATTAATTTTTTTTATTCCATTTTGGTTTTGGTAGGTGATAAAGACACTGTTCAAGAAAGGAATCTGTAGTGTCAGTCCTTTCTGTTTGCCCAGAAAGCGTTATTCAGATCAGAAGTAAAATTGTTAAATAAAAAGTAAAAAGGCTTGGAACTTTTAACACAAGCCACTATAAACTGTGGAAGTACAAACCATTTCCAAATTAGTGCTATCTCTGTTTTTTTTTTTTTTTTTTTTGTACAAACAAGGTACAGTTGCTGTTCTCCATTACAAATTAGCAAAACTTTTTTTCCTTAATTTTATTATTCTACTGGAAAATGGAGAAACTATCAGTTGTACACTGCACTTCTTATAAGATTTTTAAAATTTGAGCCAACTGTTAAAATAACATTAATCTACTTTTCTTTTAAGTGAAGCACTATTTCAGGTTATGCTTTCTCTGTATAAGTAGCTGTCATTTCAGCTAACATCACCAACTATTTTTCCTGAATCGTAATTGCTTAAAGCATGATTCTCATTGCATGCAGTTACTGTTCCTCATTAGAAATAATATGTGCTGTATTTAGAAATAAACCTATTCGTGTAATAATTACACATAAAGTCAGAATTAGCTAAGTCATGGCTTGGTAAGAAGAAACGTCTGTATTTATGATCTATCAAGTAAAATTAACATAGAAATATATTATGCTTCTATGGTTATTCCACATTAAAAATGAAAAGATAACTCTATTTCAAACTACCATTATTTCAAGAGTGTTTTGTGAGTCCTGTTCTGTTAGTACAGATTTAATTTTTCCCTAGACTTAGCAAGATTTGTATCTACACTAAGATTTTGTTGTTACTATTAGGATGAGTGAACAGCAGCCAGACACTGGACCAGTATCTCATTTCCTGTCTTCTACTGGTGTCTACTGGCATATAGGAAACAATTTCTTCAGAGCATTCAAATTAGCTTATGTGGTTTGGATGGACAGTCTTGTTGATAGGTTTTCTTGACAATGATATGAACCAATAAGGACACAATCCATGCTATGTGCATGAAGCTGAGGTGGTCATCACAGTGAGCTGTTTATTATGCATTACCATTTACATCTAAATGTGAGAGAGGAGAGCCCATGTTTTACAATTTCAGATTCCTAGTTATGTAACATACTTGGACTCCTGGTTCCAAGAGCATAAGCATCATAAATCCTGCATGCAAAATATCATGCTAGTGTTTTCAGGGCATAATACCAGTTTAAATTGTCATGACACAAATTAAATGAACATGGCTATCACAGCAGACACTGTTGGAGGATTTGGTATAATTAATATAGAATTATATAATTATACAGGCTGAAGTTTCTCTACCATCAATTGTTTAGTTTTCTCTAATTTTAGTGTGCTTCATATGCAACATCTTCTCCAGTATCTTACCTTTAAATCAATCCATTGCTTCTGAAGCAGTTGGCTCCTCTTAACTTAGTCTCAACAACATGTCTACATGAAACTAATAGCTAAATAATTTTCTTTTTTGTTCTTTGTTTTTAGTCTTATTGGACTTGCACCCTGGAAAGATTTTCTCTTGCTTCTTAGTATCTAGGGGCTTCTAATCAAGTACTCATAAACTGTTGTGTCCTTCAGTTTTACCTGCATGAGTTGGTTGGCTTTACCTTGAAGACTTTCAATTCTCATCAGCTTTTCAACTTATAAATTAAATGTTTCACCTGAAATTTGATTGAACATAGATGCTTTCAATACCTTTACTCGTTATCTGTTAAGTATGTTCATTAATCAACATTTCCTATTTTAAATAAAAATGTATTATTCTGACACTTGTGATTATGGTCTCCTAGCAACTTTCTTGGACTGACTCTTTTCATTTCAGTGGTCTAAGGCCAGAAAAGAATGAAGATAACCTTAATTCTGTATGTGGTTTAATCCTTTCCTCCATGTGGTATAACTTTAATTTGTTAAAGGAGCTGATATCTGTAATTTCATTGGACTAATGATAAAGTACAGTATTAAACTTCCATTCTACATGTCAGTGTAACCTATATCACAGAAAGAAAAATCTTTTCCCATATATTCACTTGGATCCTGCAGTTAGCAGATTGATTGTTTTTCACATAGAAAACTCCAGCAAGGCATTTTAAAGGAAAAACTTAATTCAATAGGTTTTTCAATACCTCAGTAAGAATCAACTTTTTTTCATTTTACATGCTGCTCTCCTCAATCCAAGTGGCTGCATGAGGTAAATTTTCTTGTCCCCAGTTGCCAAGTACCTTCTCCTTTTTCAAGTCTTCCTTAAGCTTTTCTCTGAAATTACTTCCTCTTCTTTTTATTTTTGTCCATATGCCTATAGCTGGAACATATTTTTATGTTTTGTCACAGCTCATTCTTACAAAACTGTGTAAGCTCTTCTCCTTAGGTGTCTGATCTTACAAACTCTGGCACCCTGGGGGACAGCTGAACTACTTTTGGAAGAACAGGAAACTTTGCAATTCTACAACAGTAGGTCTTAAAAATAATAGTTAATAAACCACCATATATATCTGCACATTTACATATGTATAAACTTACATATGAAGAAATCCACTGTTCCTTCATATCAGAGTGCAATTTCTCTTTTTTCACCACACTTGAATTTAGGATTGAACAAAACTGTTTGTGCTGGTTGGCACCTACTCCATAGCTCCATCTTCATGGATACACAAGGAAAGCACGACTAATGACAACATCAGCGTTCATTCTTTCTGTGTATACCAAAGTTGTGAAATTAAGTATCTGATCCTGTTCTTGAATTTAGATTTGCTAGTCATCCATGCTGTTTACAACACAATTAAAGATAGACATACAGGATGAATTTTGTAGATTTCTGTATGAGTAAGAGTCTGCGCATGCTCAGGGCTTTAGTATGGGCTCAAGGTTTTGTTTTTATAATCTGCAAAGGACAAACAGAGGTAGCTTGAGTGCACTGCCCTCTAGGATGTATGCCAAATTCAGTTTTTCTTTGTTGACACACAATCAATATCCTGATCCTGTGTGGTCTGGAGCCAGAAATAGGTTTGGAAAGGAAGAGCCTAGGATAAGGATACAGTCATGCTTAAACCCAGTATAGGCTTCATCTCCCTGTTCTTGCACAGCAAGAACTTGAATGGGCATGAAGAGATTATTTCTGTTCTTACCAAATCATGGTTTCTACCTTGGAAGCAAGGACAGCAGCAGTTTGAGCTCCTTTGCTTATTTTAACAGTCACAGGGGGAAACCACGTGGGTATTCTGCCCTGGAAAAAAAATGGAGAAGCAATAAAGCAGAGAGCATGCTGGGGGCACTCACAGATCCTTTGGTAGCACCAGTGATGTCAAAGTTGAAGGTGATGCTGCTTTTATGACTCCCTAATTCTACCAATGTCCTTTTTTGTGTGGAGGTTAGCATTAGAAGGCAGCATGCGTCCTCTGTATGTTTTCATCTACTACTGAGCTCAGATACACCTGGGAACATAGTTGCAATACACAGGAAATACTTGCCATGTGAAATATATTTGAAATTAAGTCTGTCGTTGCTTACAGATATAAATACACTCAGCTGAGCTCAAGCATTCAAAGTCATCTTCTTAAGATAGGCAGTGAATTTATGTACATAGATGGGGACTGTGCCATGTAGACTACCCAGAGTAACAAAAACACCAGGACCTGACAGATTCCATGTTCTGGTACAGACATAGTGTAGCTGTTAAATCTTTTGATACCCTGAATCTGATCAGGTCACCAAAAGTCAGCTGGATCTGAATAATGCTGTTTTCTCAAACTTTGAACAGAACTTTCTCCTTTAGGATTTTCACCACTTGCTTTCAGCATCACGTTATGTACTATTTTTGTGGATACAATACAAGACAGGGCACGGAAAAAGTGCACACCAAGACACTTTGATCATTTACCAGCGGTCCTGGCTAACTTGGGAGGCCTCAGTTGACTGGAGATTGGCAAATGTGACACTCATTTACAAAAAGGGTTGGAAAGTGGATTTGGGGAACTACAGGTCTGTCAGCCTGACCTTGATGCCAGGGAAGATCATCTTGAGTGCCATCACAATACACAACCAGGGTCATGCTCAGCCAGCATGGGTTTGTGAAAGGCAGGTCCTGCTTGACTTGGTCCTACCCTCCACTGGTGCGGCTTCACCTCGAGTCCTGTGTGCAGTTTTGGGTGTCATAATATAGGAAAGGTATTAAGCTCTTACAGAGCATCCAAAGGAGGGCTATGAAGATGGTGAAGGTCCTTGAGGGGAAGCCATATGAGGAGTGGCTGAGGGCACTTTGCTTTTTCAGTCTGGAGGAGACTGAGCAGAGGTCTCATACCAGCCTACAGTTTCCAGAGGAAGGGGCAGAGGAGGGGCAGCACTGACCTTTTCTCTCTGCTGACTGGTGACAGCTGGCTGAACATGTCAGCAGTGTGTCTGGCTGGCCAAGAAGGCCAGTGGCATTCTGGCTTATATCAGAAATAGTGTGGCCAGAAGGATTAGGGCAGTGATCGTCCCTGAGGCCTCACTTTGAATACCGCGTTCAGTTTTGGGCCCCTCGCTACAAGAAACACATTGAGGTGCAGGAGAATGTCCAGAGAAAGGCAATGAAGCTGGTGAAGGATCTGGAGCACAAGTGTTGTAAGGAGTGGCTAAGGGAGATGGGGTTGTTTAACCCAGAGAAAAGAAAGCTCCGGGGGGCTTTTTTCTCTCTACAACTACTAGAAAGGAAGCTGTAGTGACATGGGAGTTGGTTTCTTCTCTGAAGCAACAAGCAATAGGGTGAGAGGAAATGGCCTCAAGTTGTACCAGAGGTTTAGATTGGATATAGTAAAACTTTCTTCATGGAAAGGGTTGTCAAGCACTGGAACAGGCTGCCCAGGGAACTGGTTGAGCCATCATCTCAGGAGGTATTCAAAAGACACGTAGATGTTGTACTTAGGAACATGGCTTGGTGGTGGACTTGGCAGTGCCAGGGCAATGGTTGGATCTGATAATCCTAGAGGTCTTGTCCAACCTAAATGATTCTTTGATTCTATGATTCTAAGACTGGATCTTTCTGTTTTTAGTTCACTGATTCACACACATTTGGTGAATGTTCTCTCTATGCAAGAACAGTAGCAATGGAGAAAAAAAAATGGGAAATAGAAGCAGTACAAAAACATTTACTTTTTGATTTAATCTGTGCATTTTGCTGCTTTCATGTTCTTCTGTAAGGGCTAAATTCAATCCCAACTCAGAGTTAGCAACAAAATTAATTCTTCCAATTGGAAAATAATTTTTCTTCCTGATTCCTGCTGCTTGCCAGCTACTGTTCTAGCTTCTCTGCTTCAAACTTTCTCCATCCTTTTTCATCTTCACCTCAATATATTCCATTGCCTCCTTTCCCTCCTTCAGCTAGCAGAATTGAATTTTTTATCTAACTTAATGCAAAGGAAATATAGTAGGGTGGACTCTATATGCCATACAGAATAGAATTTAACAAAACTGCATACACTTGCAAAACGTAGTTTTTAGGTCCATCCTTTATTTTGTCCACATTGTGAAAAACCAGAATTGAATTAATAATTACTCATTCTTATAAAAGTAAACTCTAATTTAAAAATCTTTTACAAAGCTAAAAAAAGGCAAGTCTGTTAGAAAAGGAAAATTAGTGGCTGATTTCTACAGTAAATGTCTATACTTTGAAGTATTAAGCAAGAAGAAAAGAAAGGAATGAAGGAGGGAAGAAAGGAGAAAAGAAAGAAGAGAGACAACTATGTAACCCAGTTATACTTTGTTTAACCTCAAAGGAAGATTTTTCTCTCCTGCAAGTTATTCACTTGTGCACTTGCTATGAAATCAGCATTGTGAGTAAGTTGATAGCCTGTACAGGAAAGGAAAGAATGGCAAGCTGATTACTTTATGGTTATTTCACAAAACTGATGAAACAGCAAATGATATTCAATCCTATTAAAAAGACTAAGCACAGCCTTTTTCTCCCCCCTTTAAAAAAAAAAACAAAACAACCCTACATTCCTTGTGCTGGGATTGGATGATATGATTCTACAATTCAGGGAGTTTGCAGAACATCTGCAATGAAATTGGTTTTCTGTGGAAAACTGATGAATCACTTACTGCCAATGACTGGAAGGAAAAGTACTTGTTTATGCCCTTATGTAATGAATTTTTATGAGGTGAAGTTTGCTGTTTGTAAAAAATATACTTTCAATTGCTGTAGATGTAAAATAATAGAATTCAGAATTTAGACCACCACATTACTGAAAAGGCAGTCACTAACAGAATATCATCTACTTACAAAATGTCAAAAAGAGGCTTTTATTTCTATAATAGAATTAAAATTTTCACCCATTCTGTAAGGTCTTACAAGAAAAAAACAAAACAAACAAAACCCAAACAAATCAGGGACAATATTAACACTCTTACCTTTGTTAATATATTTGTTAGCATATCTTAAAATGAATACTTTTACAAAAAAAATTTATTCTGCTTCAAAAAGTAGATCTAAAACATCCTGCTTCATAAGCAATTCCTCAAAAAACAAGCAATGTCTCTCTGTAATCATGGAAAATCAATTACATGCTTTTCCTTGCACGTCCCCTCACCAACAACCTCTTAAGCAAGAGTTAAACTGATAGCTCAGGGGTGCGAACTGACCACTTCCATGTGAATCATAACTTTTCACAATCATACATATCTTAAGAGTTTCATTATGTCTGCAATTTAAATAGTGGAGCTAACTTTGAGAATTTAACCAAAATAATAGTTTTCTTTTTACATTCAAAAGAAGTTGAATTTGATTGCTACAATCTTTTTTAGTTCTTTTACAATCTTGAGACATTTCAGTAAAAGATTTCACCGCTTGAATGTTATTTCTTTTTGGACCCTACCATATTCCCAGAAATAGCTATAGGTGATTGGATATGTGCAGATATCTAATTAGTAATGCATTTTTCATTTCTTTAGCAAAAACTGTTTTGCTGTGTATGTGAAGAATTTTAAGTGCCATTTTCTTCATATTTCTAATCTCCTTGTTCTGACATCTGTATTGGTTCTGCAAATATGGCTAATGTATCAGTTTTTCTTGGATCAATTTATATTTTTACGAAGATGAGTTTTGTGGCACTAAGCAACGACACAATGAACAACCTGCGCTTTGTGCCTTGCCACTCATCTATCACCTTTGAAAACTGTTGCATGGTGCCTGCTGCTGCTGCCACCAGTCACAGGGATTGTGAAAAGGATGTAACTGAGAAGGCATGATGCAGATTCATCTATACCTTCTGCAATGGCCCGGTTTGCTTAAGCCTGCAGACAACCAGCCAAGCACAACTGAACTGTTTCCCTGTTTTCCACAATGCATGTAATAGAAGCTGTGCTACTTGGCTAATTGCCCATCTCACGCTTGCATTTGCAGCATGGCCATTCAAGTGTTGCTTTTGAAGAAGAGACATCACTCACCACACTAGGACCATTCTGCCCTCTGTGTATGCAATGCACAGCAGAGAGTATGTAGTTTTTGTACAGAACAGGCCCCCTTTGAAATTCTCATACTGTTCACCCTGAAGCCACATTCCTCTAGAGTTGATTCCTGTGTCCAGCATCCCTCACTGCCTCCAGTTTTGCCCAGTTCTGATTCTTTGGGTTAATACAGAACAAATCAGGGATTCGTTATTACTCAAAGTGTAGCAGTCATAGAGATGTTAGAGTGTGTTGTGGAAACTATCCTGAAGTGATGGTAATTATTTGCTCTTTGAATCATGTCACTTTATTAGGTGGGGCAATCCATAGGATCCACAATCCTAGGTAGGAATTGGTATCAGTGGAGGCTGGAGTTAGGATTTATCAACAAGTATTGCACTCACATCATAGAAACTTTTATTTTATTGCAGACTTGTGAATAACTGGCTACAGTAGTCACTCATGAGAAACTTACCTACTTAAATGCAAACAGACCAAAATCTTCATCAATGAAAAAGCACTTTAAGAAGAGCTTAATTAGCCTTCCATGTAAGAGACAATACTCCCACAAACACAACTTACTGTCTTTGCCTGCTGCAACAGGTACTCTCCTAGTGGCCTAGCCCCAGGGAGTGCCCTGCCCCTAGGCAGAAAACCCTGATCCTTTCTGCACCCTGTCTTCAGGCCACAAACAAGAGATCTATCTACAGAAGGCAGGCTAGGAATCTTGTTAGGGAATGAGGGGTATTTGCCCAGACTTCTACTGAACCTATAAGCTGTGACTTGCTTTTTCCATTAAGACAATGTATCTCCAAGGAATATCCTTGACACAGTTATTGCACCAGAGGTATCCTTCCCAATTGTACAAACAATTTGAGATGCTATCTTGGGTTATTTCCTTGGCACAGTGTGCCCTGAAAGACTCTTTAGGTAATATCTTTAAACAACACGGCACACCGGCTATTGGCAAGTGACTAAGAGCTAGGGGACATGATAGGACACTTTGGTCAGTTTAATGAAACTTAGCAGTCCTGCACTTAGAGGTTAGACAGAGGGTTGCAATGAATACAGAAAATGGCAGAAGTCAGCCTCTCCCCCTCTCTTCAGCTGCTCCAACGTGCTCTGATTAGTTTCTCCATAACAGCTCTTCCAACATAACCTAATGCAGAGCATTTACCAGACTGACAACCTTTTCCTCCCTGGAATATCCTTGAAGTACATCCCTGAAAGTAGAGAGATTTAATTGTAGCACACTGGCCAACTTTGCCATACTTTGCACCAGTTTGTTCTCTAAGTAGTAGATGTTCTCAGGATCAGAGAGGTAGACAGCTAAGGACTCTGTACTTATTAAAGTGCCTGCAAGATACAGAACTACCTGTACCTGCTGTTGCAGATCATCCAGTCTCAGTTTCCCAGCCTGAGAAGGATCTTGCCCACAAATGTCTTTTCCTTAAATGACCTTGGCAGGCTTGTGGCAGCTCCTGCCTTGGATGTGGACTCCGCTGGAATGGTAGAAACTTAAGACTGCAGTAACAATCTAGGTGGATGTTATGATGTTGTCAGCACGAAAAGCTTTCTTGGAAGATTCAAAGCAGGCAGCTGGAATCTACTCAACCAATTCTACTAAGAGTTTCTCCTGGGAACGCATAAGGGGTTAAAACACCATTTCAAAACTGCTCCCTAGTGTTTTGGTTGCATTCACTGTGACCTCCAGTATCCAAAGCTACCGCATTTTTGTTATTAAATGACCACCAGCTTTACTATCCATCTACCACGTGGCAGTAAGTACACGGCCTTTTCCCGTGTCCAGTCATGTCACAGTATTTTCTTCTTAGTACAAGCCAAGACAGCTTCCCAGCAAACACACAGCAAAATGTAGCAGTTGATGATGTATTGCTATGACTAGTCTGCTCAAAAGAAGAAATATGGAAAAGATAATTTGCTTTGGAACCTAAAACTGAAGGAAGTTTTAAAGTGAACTCTAAGTATAAACTAGTTTCTCACTTCGCATTTTAGTCTCATAAATACCAAAGTATGAAATCACCCACTGAGTAATCATAATTACCCTTTCAAAAAAGTCTCTCAAGAAAAAGGCAAACTTCAGATTGTTCTGTTAAAAAGTATCATTTATTTGTCAACTTGGTTTTCATAAGAATGATACATACCAGATAACAATTGCAGTAGTATTCTCAAATAATGACATTCATGAGATTGTCTTTAGGAAATATCTTTCTTCACATCTTCTCTTCCCTAATGTTGACATCATCCTTGGCCATCATATCTCACATTTATGGAAAAATAAAATATTTACAGGTAATTCAGAAATCAGATACTATCCTTCTCATTTCTTTTACAGAGTATTTTGACAGAAAAACCTGCTTTTAAGTATTTTATAATATTACTTAAATAAAACCTCTCTTAAAGCATATAGAGTAGACAGAGTGGTGTTCGTTTGTAGAAGCAAGGAATCAGCATTCGTTGATCCTTTCAGCCGAATGCCTCCTGAATCACACCCTGCGGCAACTGCTAATACTCATTCAAATGAAGATGTGAGAAGTTTTCAAGTATGTTTATAATATAATTCATCTGTTTCAGTTTTAACTTAATTTCTTGATTTTTGATAAAATGAAAATGTTCATGTAGCACACAAAGATGCACAATAGAGCACAAAGAAAACTGGTAATACAAGGCTGTAACTCCTATCCAAGCCTGAATAAAAGTTCTGGTCCTTTGGCTTCCTTAAAGTCTAGGCATTTATCCCTTTCACTGATGCACATATGACTACTCACAAGTATATTCTCATGGTAGCTGAACAGTAACCACCTTTTGTTTAGAGGTTAACACTGCAAAATAAATTTTATTCCCTCTACTGCAGGAAGCATCACCAGCTGTAGCAGTATGTAAAACTAATTATCCTTTGATTAGTCTACAAATTATCTGATTTTTTTCCTGTAATATCTTCAAGTAAGCTTTTTCCGCAGCTTATATATGACACAAAAACCCAGAACTACATTATTCAAAAAAGGTATATATTTAATTTGAAAGTGCCATAAGAAAGATGCTTAATATTAATTTTGAAGTCCTAAAAAGCTAACCTGGTAAAAGTAGTTTTTCAACACATAAGGTGGAACCTTGGTCTCATCAATCTCAGCTGTGGCTACAAATGAGCAAAGGTTTCACCACATGGTAGATTAAAAAAAACCCAAACAATTGTGTATCTGACTAAAAGAACCACTCTCCTCCCAAACTTTCCACTTCTGAGAGATGCTTGATACCTGCTCACTTACATGGAAAATAAAACCCCCACCTTAAGATCTGTTCGGCTATGCCACAAGACACAAACTTTACAGCATTAGTAGGCCAATGCTTTGGTATAATAAGTCATCATAAGTTAAATATCAAAAGTTTAATTCCAGACGAAAAACAGTAAGGTCAAATGCAATATAGCCCAGCCAGCAAAAAACAGCAGTACAGTAGAGGTATGGAACTGCTGGAAACAGGTTTTCTACTGATAGTGTATCAGGGATGAAAAACAGAGTGTACATTTTACCTGCGTGAAACTGCAAGAGACAAAACAAACCTCAGGAAATTCATACAGCTTAGGCAAATCAAACAGCAGGACAGAGAGATGTGGGATGAAAAAGGAAAACAGCATTCTTTAAATATTCAGGAAAATGAAGGATTTCTAAGCAGGAAAGAAGTTAACTCCTACATAAGAAGAGCATGACACCTAACAGAGGCCACCATAGAGAATCCATGCTCTTGACAAAATATTACACCATGACTTCAACTTCAGAATAAACAGAGTCCACAGCAAACAAAGCTCTGCTGTACTTCTAAGCCACAAACACTGGACTTTGGATGCAAACAAATCTTAATTAATAAGGAGAGTTAAAGATAGAGGTAGCTGATGAAATGCTGATGATGCTTTCTGGAGACACTAGGCCATCTCCAAGTCACGGTTGGTAACATATTTCTATGGGAGAAGATATTAAGTGATGTGGAGAAACAATTCACACAATATCTCTTTAGGATCATGAAGCAAGTCCAGGATACTCTCCAACAGACTTGCCAGTTTTGATACTTTTAATAAAGACAGATTTGCACCTGCTGGTTCTAACTGCAACAGCAAATAACAGAAATATAGACAACTGCTAATATACACATTGTATGGCAAATAAAATTGCGTCACAATACCTGGAAGCAATTGCTCTGAAATCTCTGTTCACTCTCAGAACAGTAGTAGAGTTAATGAAGTTTTAGGATGCCCAAAGATAGTTACAAACCCACTAACTATATCTAATTGCATCAGATGAAAGCAAAGTGTGTCACTCTAAAGATCAAAACCTAAAATTTAAGATCTTCAAAAAAATAGGTTGTTTTAATCAGAATGCAGAATGAAGAGTCTAATAAATAATTTCATAAAAGTAGATCAAAGATTTTGGATCAGCTGTTACCATACTATTTTTGGGACTGACTACTGATGATAGCCAATCAAGAACACAGCCACCATAAAGCTATTTACTCAATTTAACTGTATATGTTATAAAAATTTAAGAGTCAAAGGAGGATGCAATGTATTTTTGTGTTCATAAGACTCTTCTGGGTAAGACTTCCTTAAAAGGAAGTTAAAAAAGGACAGCGAATAAAAAAAAATAAATTGTATAAAACCAGGCTGAAGAATAAATGGATAATTTAAATAGAACAATAAAACCATTGCAAAGCCAACTAAGAAACCAAATAGTCAAAGGAAAAATCAGAAAAGCTACCCATTTCAGTATGTTAACCTGCACATAATTGCATTCCATCTTTTATTCTGTGTGCAGGTGAACTTCAAGTAAGATCTGACACCCACTTTGAACACACCAAAAAAACCCCCATGTGTTGATTCCCACAGATATCATCTCCTGAGTAAACAGTGTCTCTGACTCAGAAGAATGCTGCTTATCCTGGGCAGCTGCCACATTCCAATGGATGATGGACTTCATCCCTCAACTTTATAGTGAAGTGGAAGGTCATATACATGTCACTGAGGATCACAGACATAGCTGCCTGAGAAAACTAGTTTCATTATCTCATGAAGGTCTAGAAGGTGCACTGTATTGCACAGGAGGTGCTTCTATCTCCTGTTAACTATGGGGTATCTACCTGTCTACCAGGCAGATCACATCAAGTTTATGGTCTACTGACAAGAAAACAATTTTGAGTTAGTGTTGTATCCTGGTATGGTGGCTGAATATGATGAAAACTCAAAAAACACTGAAATGACAATTTGTCTTACAACTCTCTTTTTTTTTTTTTTTTGTGGAACACCACACTGAGAATTCAAATTTAAAGTAAACCAATTTAAAATTATTTTTTAAGGCATGAAAAGGACTACTATCCCACTAAATCCACCTACTTGTTAAGTCGGTATTGCCAAAAACTTTTATAACAAGCTTAAGAAAATACACAAAATGGATAAAAGCTTACTGGGCATCTCCTCTTTGAGGGAAGCATTTAGCATGCAGTTAAGAAGTGGCAGGCTGATAAGACTCTGGATCTAAAAACAATCGGCTTGACAACACAGCGGTACCAAACTGAGATCAAGTAGTCCAAGTAGAAGAGCTGGTGAACTCCTTTTCTTTCCTTCACAGGCAAGCTGGCACTTGTAGGAGACCAGAGGAATGGCTGACTGGGTCAATACAACCAGGTGGGAAGCAGCGGGGGAACAGGGTGAGCTCTGGGTAGGTGGGCCATGCAATGCTCCCCCCGCACCCTTGAGCTTTCTTGCACTGCACTGCACAGCACATGCACATTTGGGGACTCAGCCATCTTGTCTGCATGGCAATGGGGGCGGCCAACCACGTGGGACCACAGGGAACGTTCTGGCTCTGTGTAAAATGCAGCCATGAGACTCTGATGCTGAAATTAGCATCAACTCGCCTGGGGAGGGCCCCAGCAGACCCAAACAGATAAAAGGATGGCAAGACGTGTGTGTGGCAGGAGGGTCTACCCCAGTAAGGCCTAGAATCCGATCAGAGAATGCATATAGCGCAAGCTGTCTATGATGAGTTACCGGTGGCACCATGGTAATGTTTTTGGTGTTGAATCATGCTAAAACTAGCCTGGTTCGCTGAACTTCAAACACACATTCTGCTTTTCAGAATTAGATGTGACAGATAAGCTAGTAGCTGGCCTGTAAATTTGTGACTAGCAGTCAATCACATTATATTACAACACTCCAGTCCCCTTTCTTACAGTCAGGTTCTTCTAACATAACCTTTTGGGGGGCGGTGGGATGGGGTGTGTGTGTGTAGATTCCTTCCTTGGACTGGGGATGGCCCACAGGGATACTCCTTGAGGTTGAGCGAAAGAGATCTCCCCACCTGAGTGTGTATGGGCAAGTTATGTCAAAATTCTACTTCATAATTATTTCTTTTTGCTAGCTTTAATATAATTGCTTAAATAATACTTCAATATAGTGCGCTGTCCTATCTTATATTATACTAGTAATAATTTTAGTGTTTATATTTTGCAGTAAATAATTCTAATTATGATCTTTTTGTCTGATCATTTGTAGTAATAAACAATTTATTTTACATAAACATTCTCGGTTTGCCATCATTAAGACCTGCGGGACAAAAGTGGTTCAATCACACCTCTATAATTCATTCAATTTAAACACTTGGCAAAATCCGAGGCTGATTGGATACTTTCTGCACCTCTTGACTCAACAGCAGGGCTTCTTTAATAAATGTTGCCCAAGCCTTCCACTCTCATCCGTGACAGTGCACCTTGTAGCGCACTCCACCACCCTGGATTTAAAAGATGCAGAGACCACCCTGTATCCTAGGGTGGTGATAATCTACCTTTCTCTCTCCTCTCCTACCTTCTTCTTAAAATATATTGTAAGCCAGACCAAAACGTTCCAGTCGATTCCTTGTTAAGTGCCTTTTTGTGTCTGGGTAAGTAAAAGATTGCCAAGTTTAAGTTTGCCAAGTGCCTTATTTAATCGGAATGTTCTACAGTTTGCAAGTAAAAGTTGTCATTGTATCTCCTGAGAATTTTGTTGTTTCTCCCATGCACCACCGAGAGGAAATCCAACTACCTTCCCCTAAACCTGCAGAGTGGGGCATTACAGCACTGTTACTCAGTAAAAAACCTAGGACCAGTAAAAATGTTATGACAAATTAAAGAATCTCCAAAACCATCTTTAAGCTGTTTGCTTCCAATAGTTTCTGAATTCTTCCATTAATCTCTTCAACATATTTCATGTATTGTATAAAACTAAATCAACCTTGTATCAGGCATGTAATTCTGTCAGTTCAATTTTATACTTCAGTGGCTGCAGAGTGTGTACCTCTGAGCCACATTTAGGACATGTAAAATAAATATCAAATAAGTAGTTACTTTTAATACAATAGTAACAAAAAACATGTGGACAGCCTATGGTGTGAGGCATGGTAGGCCATTCCCCACATAGTGAACATTCCCTGCTGTGGCCTGCTAACGTGTTTTCACTATTGGAAAGACCTTCAATAGGCAAACACCAAGAAGTAATTTTAAGTTTCAGTTTCTGTACATTAATAAGTGGCAGTAGATAAATCAGAAATTCAGCAAAGCCATGCCATAAGAGCTCCCTGTTCATGTATTCAAATCCTACCTGACGAACACTTTGGGGCTTGCAAAAAACTGACCTAATTCCTAGAATGCGTTCTGTAAGTGTTGCAAACGTTCCTTTCCGAAGAAAAATCAGAAAATTTAGAAGTCCACAAAGTTTAAGAAGTCCAGCTCCAAAGCTAATATAGCTCTTAATTTTGCAGAAAGACTGTTGTTGATGATTGCTGAATAAATCATAACATCTTTCTTCCAACCATCTTCCACCAACAGTGAAAATAAGATACCATAACTTCTGGTGTTTGCTCAGAGGTTGGTACTTCTCTGTCTGAGATAAGTTATTCTTGTATTGAATATTCAGAATAGCCTGTCCCACAGTTGCATTCTTTGAATAGATAGTGAATCTCCATAATATAAGACATAAAAATGCTTTTACTTCTGGTTCAAAGTGAGCCAACACTCCTGGTTTAAATCCATGAAAACAGCTGGTAAACTGGGACCACACGAGTTGTTCCAGGGCTTTGTTTAGTTCAAGAGCATCAAGTTGACTTATTCTGAGAACAGGATTCACGTTCTTTTTATTTCCAGTGCTGGAGGCCATATCTTCAGAAAAAAAATTTTCTAGGAATAAAACACAAATAGATTTTAATGTAATTGAGCATTTCCTATTTCTCTTTTTATTAAAGATAACAGAACTGCAATATCCTAGCAGTAAACAAGAAATATCTTCAGAAAGCCATTATTTATTATTAACATGTTACAAGTCCTTTCAAGAAGCTTTACATTAACAGTATAAAATTTCATCTCAAAAGAAATTACATTTGACTATTTCTCACAAACAATATTTGGATTTGGTTATAGGAAATCATTCAACATCTTCTAGACATTTAGAAAAATTCACCAATTTAGTATTTCATTGTGTCCACTTAAAAAATACCGCAAGGCATAATTATAACATTCAATTGGACCTTAAAACAAATCAGAAAGAACTGTAAAACTTTTAAGGTGTTCTATGGAGAAATTGGGAGAATTAACATACTGTCAAAAAATCTAGCAAAGAACAGGGGAGTGGACAGAAAATATAGCAACATGAACACTTCAATAGCTGCAACTGAAAGTAAAGTCTTGGAAATATTAACAAACTTCAGAATTACTTTTTAAAAATTGCATCCTTTAAATATGATTGTATCCAGAATTTTGTAACTAAGAAAATAAATGCAACGAATTGCAAAAGCAAAATACAGTTAAAACCTCAATGCAAAATTGTGGGGTAAACACTTTTTGGATCTTTTTTCCCACAAAAAAAACACAAACCCCAAGTGATTTAGAAGTGATATATTTCAGGCAGTATGCAGCATATTTCACTTTCTAAACCAGATTCTTTGCATAACAGACAGTGGTACCTCAAATCCATATTTATAAGAGAAAACTCTGTTATAACACACACAAGATTACTGTGAATAAAAGATGCTGTATCAGATTCTGTATAGGAATGGTTGCTAATGATGTCAAGAACACACACAAAAAAATCCTTCCAAACAAGCAACTCTTTTGCTGAAACAGAATGCATCTAAAGTATTAAAACTCAGTATAAAACATTATTTGTAGCTTTCTTACTCTTTTCCATACTTACAGTTTGTTACCACTGCAAAGAAAATATCATGCAAAGCTAATAGGAAATATGATTTCATACTTAACGTATGTGTATAACAGTAGTTTCCAATTAATTAAGACTGCAACATGGGTAGGGGTCCACTCAAGTTTCTAGAAACTCCTCCTTCCTCATTAGCAGACAAAAATACAGCTGAAAATAGCACTAGGCTGCCTTCTCTGAGCAAACAGATTTGGGGTTCCATTGCATCAACCTGCAGAGCTCAAAAAGCCAGCATACAAAGGCTGTACACCAAAGCCTGTCTCACTCACACTCATCTTTCTTGTAGCAGAAATATTTTTCAGTATGATTCAAATAACTTCCCTCCTCTATTTTATGATCAGAGGGTCAATCCAACCCCTACCGGATCTTGCTGCATCACTCCAAGACCTCTAGCGCTAACAGCTATTCATCCTCTGACTCCTTATCTCACCGCACCACCATTTTAGGAACCAGTGTCTGACAACCATTTGCTCTGGAACCTGTCACTCTGGTTTAGTGTTATTCACTCATAATCCCTACCAGTCCAATGTCTTCTTAATTTTCTCTTCTACTCATTTCACTCTGTTCTACTTGTTTCAGTGTTCCATACAATCCCCAGTACACAAAATCTCCTTTAAAAATCCTGAAGTTACTTAAAAAGGACATCTTATCAAACAACTTCCTTGATATATTTACTAAGATGATTCAACATCAGTTCAACCATCTTTTCCAGCTGTGTTCTATTAGGCCAGTTGCTAGGAGGAATTTCTGTTGTAGATTTCTCATAAATAAGGTAGACTAAATCCCCCCATTATTGCCACAGCATCTAAAGAAACCTGAGCAAGGAAGGAATGGGTCATCCGGAACCTCCTGAAGTCCAAGGAAAATGTGTCAAATACATAAGATTATGATGGATCATGAAATACACAAGAACGCCAATGGATTCTTATAGGCTGGGAGGCCCTATAACTGCATGCCTGCTTTGAAAAAAAGGATGTGGGGATTCTGGTAGACAGAAAGCTGAACCCAAGTCACCAGTGCACCCTTGCAGTGCGTTAGCATGAATACAGCCAGCAGACTGAAGAATGTGCTTATTACTCTCCACTTGGCATTGCTGTGTCTATACGTGGGATAATACCTCCAGTTTTGCCTTCTATCTATCAATATTACAAAAGAAATGTCAACATCCTGAAGAGTCCAGTCACTAATACCATCAGGGAGCCCCAAGAGCTCATATATGAGAAGAGCTTGAAGGGACTCAGATTGTTCAACTTGAAGATAAGGCAGCTAAGAAGTGATCTATGAGTAATCTTGCACTACCTAAGGGCTGCAGGAAAGATTAAGTCAAGCTTTTCTGTGAGATGCAGTGAAAGAAAGAGAGGTAACTGTGTGTTAAGTTGCTACATGAGAAATTTCAATTGGACATAAGGAAGCTGGAACAGTTTGTCTACAGGGACTCTGAAATCTCTATCCCTGAAAATTCCTAAAACTTGACCCCAGCCTACCGATTTTATGAATTAATTTATCCCCAATTTTCACAGGAGGATAGATTAGATGTCCTAAAGATCTTCTCTGGGACTTGGAGCTTGACCTTCCCACTGTAGATCCTCATAGTAGAATCTAACTGATTTGTGATAATACACAATTTGTCATGATCCTTTATAGATCTTTTGCAGAACTTTACTTGAAGGAAATAACTTCAGTGAATCTGTCAGAGTGGGGTGGATCTTTGTATACAGAAAACAGGAACCACTTTTGAACCAACAAGCCCAACCATTGTTTGTTAAGCTTTGAAATTTTGCAAAATCCAAATCTCCTTTTAAAAAAAACCAAAAAAACAGAATCAACACTATATATACTGTTTAATTGTGACATGTTTAATGTCGCTTCCTAAATAACCAGCTATCAGATTGATTCTACTTTAAGTCTCTTTTATAGACTATATGGAAAAGGAAGAATACCAAACAACTATAAAGATGCAATCCTTTAAATTATGCTTCTAATATTGTTTTTTAAGAAAAGCTTTCTTTTTGATGTATTAAGTGTTCTCAATTCAAGCAATAAAACTAGGTATTGTTCTGTTCTTTGTTGCTAAGAACATAGTTTGCCATAGGTCATGGCTGTTAACTGGATTCTGCAAGTTATCTAAACAATAATATCCATACACCTTTGATTATAATGTATGCTTACTGTTATGTATAAGCTGAAGAGTTCTGCCATATGCTGTGCTTTCTTCTGAACTGATTTAAGTTTTAATGGCACTTATATGGAAGATACTTCCCACAGGCAAATATTAAGACAGTTTGAAATCTGAATTGGTCTATGAAAATGTCTGCAAATTTCCTAATGATCTGAGTAAGAGCAAGCACTTCTTTCAGAAAAAAGGCGTAAAGTTTAATGCCTATTTTGCTATGGCAGGAAATTTCCCTTTTAAAATTACCTGTTCTACACAAAGTCCTTTCAGAAATTTTTTATATTTTTCAGTTTGTATTATTTTCACAGACAGTAGTACTAGAGCAAAAATAAATTAAAAGTATTCTGGTTTAAAACTAAATAATAAACACAACCTCTAAGTGTCAAGACATTTACCTTGTATGTCTTTTTATGTTATTTTTGCATTATCTAGATTCTGTTAAGCTACACACTATAGAGAATGTTGTTTTTCCTTCATGTTTCTTCATTAAATTCTATTTGTCAAATCCTTACTGCTTTAACTCCCTTAAGTTGATTAAAACCTAAGAACTCAATCACAGATGCAGTAATGAAAGAGACAAGTATCAACATTCAAATATGATAAACTCTATGTGGATTAACTTATTACATAAATACACTTTCAGATAAAACAGTAAAAACTACTAATTGAAAGGTTCTCTGTTGATTTTATACTGTCATAGATTTTGCATAGAAAAAAAATTGAACTCTCTCCCAGAAAAAAAAAAACAAAAAAAAACCCAGAACAAAACCCCACTAAGTTCCTTTCTTAAATAACCTATATCTTATCTGTTTTGGATTTTTTTTTAAAGCTAAACAAATAAACAGTTGAACAGTACATTGTGAAACAAAAAAAATAATGATTGTATATCACTAGGGAAAGAGGAATTTCTTCTGGTATATATTAGTGCTGTTATTGAGCATTGTACAAATTATGAATGAATATATTTTATTTGAAAACATGTTATTGACAGAAATCTATCAATAGTAATGTGAGTATTGTCAACAGCCTGTCAATATTAATGTAATTATAATTAAGGTGATAACATGGATTTTAGCTATAATACCAAGTAACATCTCCTGCATTGCCGCTATCAATGCAAGCATTATTATTGACCTGTTCTGGAACTATCAGAATGAGATGTATTACCATCGGGCGTATTTGTCAATGCATTCTGCCTACAAAAATTCTACATTTAAATTTAGAAGTCTGTAAACTTTGCCTGCAGAAATATACAAATCCAAGTAACCTCTTGGGTGCCATTTTTTTCCACAGGGCTATTGTATATTTATTAAATAACAAAAATAACTTTGCTCCTTACTGCTCCAACTTAAAACTACACTTGGGAAGCAAAAGTAGCACACTCATTAACTTCACTGAATTCATGATTTAACTCCTTTAGACAAGCTTTTCTGTACAGGCAAAACATGTATTCTGAGCACTATACTTACACAAAGATGGAATGGACCACAGAGACTACCAAAACCTAACTCAGCACAAACACAGACACAAGAATATATTGACAGGTGTTTAACTACCAAAAAAGCTAATTCCAGTCTTTCTAAGTAGTCTGTTCCAGTATTTTATCACCCTAATAATTACAAAGAATCTTCTTCTCATATTCAATTTGAAGCATCTTTATTACAAATAAGGATGGTTTTCATTACACAGCAGAAAAGAGTAACAACAATGGAGAGGGATTTCCATTTTGTTGCACCTTCTCAAAAGCAAAAAACAAGGCATGTGAGAGGACCAATTATGCACAGATTGCCAAACTAGACAATATTCTCTTTCCTACAACAGGCCTGGTACGATCCTCCAGAAAAACCTAACCAAACAAAAAAACCCAAACAAAACCCACAAACAAACAAATTACTTTTTTCCAGTAGCATATTAGAATTTACCTTGAGGTCTACTGAATCTTCATCTTTTTTTCTATTACTTGTCTCTCTGAATAATTCTTTTCTGTTTTAGATTAATGTATTTGAGTTTTTCCTGTTAAACCCAGGGCTTCATACTTGCCTGCACTGCTTTTCATCTTGTTGATTTTAGATATTATCTCCAAACTCATCAAGAGTATTTTGATTCAGATCTCATGTTGAAAGAAAAAGAAAGACAACCAAATCTTAAACACCTTTCCAGCTACTATCATGAGTAACTTTTCTAAGTATGTGTTCTCTTCTATCATCCAACTCATTAGTGCCTTTTCATCCTGACAGGGCACTATAGATAATTATTCTGTAGAGGCAACTTTTCAATTTGATGCTGATAGTATCAGCATCTAATGGAGATAGTACTGATATTGCCTTTGCCTATGTAGGGAAAAAGACTTTAGTAAAATCAAGATGTATTGTACATAAAGTTTTCCTCTTACTAAACTTGTGATCCTTTCTAAGAGGAGAAACAGATTGAGCTTTCTTACAAACAGGTCTCATCAAACCATACTGCTGTTTTACAATCTCTCTTCTACACATTATTAGATACAAATTAATTGCTAAACTATTTACTCCCAAAGCTTTATTTGGAATCAAAACTGACAGTTTCAATAATTCTCTTAACAGAAGAATAAGCAGGCACAAAAACAGACACATGCAAACCCATTTTGCTGGCTATTTTCACCCTCTGGGATATTAAATAAATAAATAAAATCAGTGGTGCCTAATTCCCCAATCATTCTAGGATGAATTTTATTAGGATTTGCCACTTGAGCACATCTATATTAAGATTCCTTAGGCTATTCTTTTTGTGCTTTGGTTCCACTCTTATTTCCTGTATAAGATTAATTTTATGAAAGGAGCAGGTCACAATATATCTCTTTTACAATGTATGAAGTAAAGAATCAGTCTTTGAAAGTCTGTTACTTGTTCTCCTTTCTTATTTAATAACAGATCTAGGTAATGGACCTATCCCTTTGTGCCTCCTCTTACTCAGACTTTCAGACCCTTTCACTGAGTCTTTTCCTGTGCTTTCTAAATTGAAACATTTCGTTATTTAGAGTCATAAATTTCATTCTTACATTCCTATGCCATTTGTTTATATTCATTGTTAATCATATTGTATTTTTTTTTTGCCTGGACAACTCTTTTGATTTCCAGGCCATGGAAGAATTGCTGAATATATAAAGTCTCTTTAACATTAATTATTACTATTTTAATTTATAATAATAAATTATCCCAACACAAAGAGACAACAGGGCATATATTAAAGACAACAATTTTTTAGCCTTCTCAACAGATTAAATTCTATCAAGTCCCAGCACTGAGATCTATGGCTCAGGCATGGGGAAGGAGTATGTTGAGTGGGCATGCCAGGAATCATACCCTCTCTGGAGATAACACTAACACACAGTTGCCTTTTTCTTCAGGAGGTACAATGCACTCGGCACTGTGCATTTAGTGTTGCCATACCGTGTGTATGAGACTGCAAGAGCAAACCATATCCTTGGCCTACTATCCCTCCTTTTATATTCATAAAGTTAGGGTATTGACAGACAGCAAATGAAAACTACCTTTCCACCCACTACAAGAATGCTGAGATGCTTTTTTAATGTAGGATGGGGTGTTTTTTAATTAGTTTTGTGGCTTTTTTTTTCTTTGTGAAAATGTATACCACTCAACTGCTCTTTTCAGGTACTCTCAATAGCAGAGGATATTTTACAGATGTCAATTTAAAATCAATAAATTTTAAAGTTGGGAAATCAAATTTATGCATTCAGCTAATTTTAAAATCTTCCTTAACATCCACTCTCATAATACAGAACATGGACCCCAGCTGCTCAAAGCCTCATGTCTTACCATTAATTCTCATCTCCTTCTTGCTCATCAAATGTAGTGAGAAATATCCTCAGATCAAAGTCTAATTGGGAGCCCCAACTGTGCTGTCTCTTAATCACTGTAAAATTAACTTATCACTATATCATTACCTCAAATAACCTTACAAAAGATTGATTTTGTATTACTGTCTGGATTTCTATATACTTCAGCCAAATACCTATCATTTTCTAAAGAACATAAATTGATTCTTTAACCATTTGGAATAACTACTAACACTAACTGAAAAGCTAGTAGCACATTGCAATCACGGAAATTATTATTTATTTCTTACATTCCTGGAAGAAAGGACTATTTCTCAAAATAGACAACGTCAAGGAAAACACTAAATGACTCGTAAAATTAAGATTTTTCATTATGGAGGTGAAGTGAGCAACTACTAACAAATCCCAGAATTCTAAATGCTACAGTTACATTTAATGTCCAAAGATATACGCAAATCACAGACTGCTTTTCCAACTTCAACTCAGTAAACTTAGATTCCATAAAATGAGATACAAGAGACTAGCCACTGCTGAATGCCTGGAGACAGCAAGAAAACATAACGATAGCTCATTGATTTACCTTCCATAAACTACCTGCCAAAGTAAAAATATTACGGCTTCCAGTTACAAAATCAAAACCAGCTCAGAAGAGACGGAATTGATAGAACAGTATGAAGAGCAGCAGGAAAGTGCTACACTGTTAGAAGCTGTATATCAGTCATTTCTGTCAGCATTTGATGGAAACTGAAAATCCCACATGAGTGTAACACATTCTTATACGAAACACTAGCAACCAAGACTATTATTGGTCACATGAAAGCTACTCTGAATGCTAAGAGCATCTACCGACTTCAGAAAAATTTGTCATCAGTCAGCACTCATAAAAGACAGATTATTAGATGCAAACAACCAGATTTAATAGACTAATTACCTAATTAACTAATATTTAATAATAGTAAGTTCAAGGCTACAAAAGTCCTAAGTACATTTGTATTTCTCATAGCACAGAAGCCAGAGATAGCATCATCCTACCAACTTTTTGGATTGGCCCTAACTTTCACTTTTTGGAATAAATAGGAAGATAAGCATGTAACAAATTAATATTCAATTACTCAATCCCATATTCTACTTCTCTTCTTCCCCCATTTTATTTCCTCTCTTTTGTCACTCTCCTCCTTAGTACATCAAATTACAAATTGACCTCTAAAGGGACGTGTCAGATCCACTTATAAATTTCCATTCTGAGCGATACTAAAAAAAATCCTGTTGTTCCTTTTAATTAAATCAGTGATAAAACCTCCAAAGCTTAAAAAAACAAAGCTACATCTTAACCTGAGATTTTCCGAAAAACATGGTTAAAAAAATCCCTTGATCACCAAGATGCTGAGCAAAATACATAGCAAATACACAATACTGACTGCTTTTTCTTCGGAACTAGGTAATGGGAATTACCTGGAGAAGTGCCTTACCTTTACCATTGATGAATCAAAATGGTGAAGAGAGATTTGAAGTAGTTGAACAGAGTAGCAATTGTGATAGTTAACTGGGAAGGACCAGCCCCTTGCAAAGATGGAGCAGCATTTCTGACTAAATCAAGATGTAGAGGAGCACGGGAAAAATGAGAATCCCTTGTGCTACAAATCCAGGTTTCAGCTGCTGGTATGATCATCAGCACATGACAGGGAGATCCTTGCATTTGAAGACATTTTGGTTGCGATAACGTTAAAGGATCTGGTAAAAAGGATGGATAACAATATTGCATTGCATGTATAAAAGTGAAAAGGATGTACACCTTAGTATATGTGCCACTCTTTGTGTAAAGCAGATGAAATATCAGTTGGTGGCAGAGTTATGCAGCTCCATTCCAGAAGGGTCTAAAACCAGAACACGAATGCAGAGATGTCAGCACACTGTGTGCAGTTACAGCTGGTAACTGCTCCTTTGCTGGTTACTGTTACTTACCTGAAAAGTTGGTCTTATATCTCATGATATCTGCATTTCACTGCTTTAAGGGCACAGTATCTCACATTGCCTTATTTGTCAAGCAGTGTCAATCCCAATTTTCTGAATCTCTTCCACACCCCTCCTTACCTTTCTTCCATTCAAAACTACATAAAAAACAAACAAACAAACCAACAGAAGTCATCTAACAAATTCCCATTTCACAGCTTTGTCTCTGTTCTGCTCCTACATGTCTAGTCTGTATAAATGGATCACCAGACAGGTATGGAGACGCCATGATGAAATTGAGAAGATAACTAGAAGGGATTCAGAAGCAACACCTGTTCTAAATCCTCTGATATAATTTACCACAGATGATAGTCCTGAAATTTTGCATTAAACACCTTATGTTTACCACTTGTGAAAGTCACTGCCCAGATTTTATTCCAACTTTTTTCCTTTTTACATACATATGCATACCAAATGCAGAGTCATGAATATTCAGTGATATTCAAGTGTAACACTGCTGATCCAAGTACTGTGCTGCAAGAACATAAGGTCCTTTAACCTCTTACTAGAAATACTTACTAGATGAGAATAGTGAAGTCTGTCCTAAATGCATAGCTAAGCCATAATTAACCCGTCCCCATCTGTACCAAAAGGAGGACTGTATGTAAAAACAATGTTAGAGACTGTATATATTTATGATATGCTAGAGCTAATACAACCCTGCATCCATAAAAAGACAAGCCTGTTCACTGTAAGTTTTAAGTTTTAGCCTCGTATTATAAGGCATAACTTATGAATAATTGGATCTAATTACAATCAAGATCTCTCAACTGGTGTAAGGATAAAGAACAGTACTTCACCTGACATTTATGCCTCATTTTTAAGCCGTGTGTTCTAAACATAAGGTGATGTAATTTCTCACAGCTACAGTCACTGTCTCCCATTTTCCTACTTTGTATTGTGTCCTTTTCCTACTGACTAGTGCCAGCACTCATTTGACCCCCTACTGAACTGCTCTTTCATGTTAAACTGGCAAAAAACCCACCTGTTTTAATTTATTTTGCTGCAAATTTAGTATATGAATCAAGTAAGATACATGCAGTACCAGTAAGAAGAGCAATAGGGTTAGGAAAAAGAGCTGATCATGAAGCCAGTGGCCTTTAATCTCAGCATCATACAGTCAACAAGACAGAAAACTAAACCTTTCATTTGACTGGAATTGTTCTTGTGATCTTCAAGCCCACCATGCTGAATGCACAAGCATAACAGCACAACACTGTAAATACAAATAGTGAAACTTTTGCCTGTCTTTCAAAAATGAAAAGAAAAAAAAAAAGAGTTATTTGTACAAGTCCACTGGAGGATTTGTGAAGACTTGCAGGTGAGAGGTTACTCTGTTTAAATAATAATACTAGGCAATTCTCCCCACTCTTACCTTTTTCACATGATTGTATGTTGAAATGTTTGGCATACACAGTGATTAATAGAGGTGCTGGAAAAATTAGATGTGCTCAGTGTCCCCAAACCTTGACAGTTTTATTACTTGGTAATTGTGGTAACTTTAAGCACACAAGGGAAGACTGATATGCTTTCACCACAGTATCCTCAATCCTCTAACTTCATTAGCATTTTAGAATCCACTGGCATGGTTGCACACATGTATTACAAGTAACAGTTTAAAAGAGGGATAATAATTTCCTTACCAGGCAGTATGATCTGTATGCTGTTACAGCTTCTAAAATCCCTCTGCAATTCCAACATGAATTTCCCTTCATGATTTAGTTATGCCCCACAGTGTCATGACCATATATTAATTTCGTTTAGCTCAGTTGGTTAGAGCAGGGTACTAATAACACCAAAGTCATGGGTTTGGGCCCCTTACAGGCCATTGACTTAAGAGTTGGACTTTGTGATCCTTGTGGGTCCCTTCCCACTCAGAATATTCTGTGATTCTGTGAAAACTAAGACAGTAGAGGTAAGGAGTGGCAGACACAGAATTTTTAAGGGACACTGTTCCCAGGCAGCTACTGATACAAATACAACAAATATTAGCAGCGTTCAATTCAACCTCTTCCTAAAGGCCAAACATCTCCACAGGCCACCCCTTGCAGAGAAAGGAGGAAGTGTCCAGATCTAGTCTGAATTAACCCTGAATCAAGAGTTGTACCAGTCATAATTCCTCCCTCTTTCCATACTGTGTATTCATCCTCTTTTTTTGTCTGTCCAAGTTTTTTTATTTTTCTTAATTTTTACCTTTTCTTAATCTGAAAAATCTTAATTTAATTTCCTTTTGAAAACAGTCTGAAATAATGCTAGACTTCTGAATTTCTTGTATTCCACCTCCAAGCCAAAAAAACTTAGTCCCATCTCTGAGAGAAATATGTTACAAACAGACAGCATCCTTTCTGTTTTCCTTCTCCTTAACATTTTTGTGAAGTTTAGATGTGAACTGACAATACTTGCAGATGTAGGTCAGCTGCATGGCTGCAGGAACCATTCAGCTCTTCTGCGAAGTTACAGGAGAGAGCGCCTTCTCTGTCCACATACAGCACAACCTGAATAATGAGCCTGCAGCTTTTTAGCACAACACATTGGCCTTTTTAATTTTTTTTTTCATTTGCAGCATTTAACTTTACAGGGAGTTCTATGGAGCACCTGGTGTTGAGAGCAGGCTAGTTAGTCAAAAGAAGAGTCACACCTTTCTTTTCCTCCCTTTACTGGTCTGTGTGAAAAAGTATATATTCTATTAGGTGTCAAAAGAGAAAAACAAACAATCCTATCTCTGCCCCCTCTCCATCGCCACAAAAAACCCCAATAAAAACCCCAAAACAGTACAAGCAGCCTTGTAAACACAATAGTGAAGTAATCTTTTGCCACAGCCCAAGAGAGTAACAAGTTGTAGGGTCTGTCATTAACTGCAGCAGCAATACAGTACGCCTGTTTCCGTTTTAAGCCATAAACAACTTATTATCATTTAGGTTGAAAATTTAAATTCACTCTCTGCATGCTCTGAAAAATTGCATGAATTCAGATGTTTTTCCTGGAAAGTTAACATTTGGAAACCAGACCTTGCTAGGGAGAAGTTTACATTAGGGTATTCCAATGAAAGATTGATTTTAATCGACAAAATTATCATCTTCTAACTGTGCACATTGCATACGAATGCAAATACATCCTTTTCACATTTTGTAAGTTGTAAGTTGTTCAGCTCTGAATATACTAAACAAATGCATAAGACTAATATATTTATAGAGAGTTAAGTGTATTTATGATGTGAAGGATCAATACAGACTTTAAAATATTTATTGTGATTTAAAGAAAAACATGACTTTCTTGAAGGTTACTGGCAACAGAGTCTTTTATCTGCAGTCACTCTAAAGTGGTACAGAGCAGTTTTCCTCTCAAAATTTCCTAAGCTATGTCTGTTGATAGTGGGTTGCCCAAACACCGCCTATGTATTTCTGCAAGCTAAGAAGAAAACATAAAAAGAAAAATGAAAAGAGACAACATCAAAGTTGACTACTACCCCCTCCTTTTAAATTTTTTCATATATGTGATAACAGGGGCAAGCAGGAAGGGATCAGTGTGTTTACTGTCAACTTATGAAGTTCAATCCCTGCCTACTCATGCAGGGCTGTCTGGAGCCACATGCACAGGACAGCTTTTGAGTATCTTCAAGGAAGGGGATTCCACAACTTCCCTGGGCAACTTGTGCCAGTGGTTGGTCACCCTCACTGTGAAAAGCCATTTCCTTACTGTCAGGCAGAGCTTCCTGCATTTTGGCATGTCCCCACTGCCTCTGGTCATGTCACTGTGCACCACTGAAAAGAGCATGGCTCTATTCTTTTTGCACCCTCTTTTCAGGTACTTATATAAATCAAGAAGATCTCGACAACCTTGAAGCTTCTCCAGGCTTCACAGTTCCAGCACTCTCAGCCCTTCCTTACAGGAGCCCTGCCTCAGTTCCTTAATCAAACTTGTGGCCCTTTGTTGGACCCTCCAGTATATCAAGGCCTCATCTATACTGGGAAGCATAGAATTGGATATAGTACTCCAGATATGACCTCACCACTGCAGAGGAGAGTAACAGGATTCACAATCACCTCCCTTGATCTGCTGGCAACATTCCTTCTTATGTAGCCCAGGATACCATCAGCCTTCTATGTCACAAGGGCACACTTGCTGGCTCATTCTGAACTTGGTGTCAACCACGACCCTCAGGGACTTTTCTCCAAAGTTGCTTTCCAGATGGTTGTCACCCAGGAAACACCAAGGCAAAGAGCTAATCTTCCCCATGTGCAGGACTTTATACTTTCCCTTCCTGAACCACATGATATTCCTGTCAGCTCATTCTTTTTAGCCTTTTTAGGTCCCTCTGGAGGGCAGCACAATCCTCTAGTATATCAGCCATTTCCTCACACTTCTGTGCAATCAGCAAACTTGCTGAGGGTACACTTTGCTCCATCATCCAGATGATTAATGAAGATATTAAACAGAACTGAACTCAATATTGAGCCCTACAGTCCAACACTAGTTACTAGCCTCCAACCAGACTTCACACCATTGATCACCAGCCCCCTCAGTCCATCTGCTCTGCAAGTTTTATGTTGACCTCACTGTTTGGTCACCCAGCCCATATTTTAGCAGCTTCTCTATGAGGATGTCACAGGAAACACTGCTGAAAGCCTTACTGAAACAAGTATCCACTGCCCTCCCCTTGTCTGACAAGACAGTCATTTCATTGTAGAAAATTATCAGGTTGGTCAAGAATGGCTTCCCCTGGGTAAGTCTACACTAACTGCTCCTGATCACCCCTCTTCTCTTTAATGTGTTTAAACGGTTTCCAGGATTAGTTGCTCTATCACTTTCCATCCTTCAGGGGGTCAAGGTGAAACTGATCAATCTGTAGTTTCCTGAGAACTCCTTGCCCTTTTGAAGATGGGAGCAACACTGACTTTCCTCCAGTCTACAGGCACTTCTCCCAGTCTCCATGATCAATCAATACTGATTTGATCACAGAGAAATATTTGATCAAATCAAATACTGATTTGATCACAGTGATATCAGCCAGCTCCCTCAGCACTCATGGGTGCATTCCATCAGTGCCCAGAACTTTATCTATGTCCAGTTTACTCATGTATTCTCTGACCTAAACCTCTTCCATCAAGTGTACATCCTTCCTGCATTCTACAATTACTGAAGGTCTTTGCTAGTAGAGACAGAAGCAAAGAAGGCTTTCAGTACTTCAGCCTTTTCCACACTGTGTCACGAGAACCCTCAGTCACATTGTCCCTAGTCCTCCTTCTGCTACTGATATACAGAAGCGCTTCTTGTTGCCTTTGCCATCCCTCACCAGACTCAGCTCCAGGCACTCTAATTCACACTACCTTCTAATTCAAAATCGTATTCATATTTGTTTCTTCTTAATATATTCTTTTCATAATTGGAGCACACTACACTTGCGAACTGATTTTATGAAATTGTATTTATGTCTAAAACCTACCAGTTAGTGTTAGCTGGACACAATTTATTTACTTTTTTATATCTTCCTGATTCCTGTTTTCACCAACTAAATGCAGAAATTGCAAGTGAAACAGTGCTGTGGGATTTTTAAAATTTTTTTAAGAATAGGCCATCGTAACTACAATCAAAATAAAATACACGGGTAATAAAGTACTTAAATTATAATCTCAAACTGTTGAGTGATTTTGTCTACTGTTTAATTTACTGCTAGTTTTCATTCAGACAGCTGTCCATCTCTTCTTTCTTTCCCCCTACTTTCTCTGCATCTCATGACTTTGAAACTACTTTCATATGTTTAAAAAGATAAGAAAAGACATTCCCACTTTCTCACATTTTGAACACATAATTAAATGCTTGTCGGTTTTTTCCCCCTAAAAGACCACGTGCTTCATTACTATATCCAGAAATATGTTAATACTGGATTCAGATATCACTCCCTACACCTTGACTATTTATATATTAATTTATTTTACAATATATTTTTGGTATTGATAATATATAGAGCCATAAACCTGTTTTCTTCCCAAATATTCTCTGAGCAGCATTCTTTAGCGATTGTCAGGACTGTCGCTTTAAAAGAGCATAACAGACTGTTAAAGAGGAGAAGATAAAAATCTCTTTCCTGACTTACACCACAGCATTTGATGTCAAGTGAAGGTCCTTGGATTAGTAACAGTGTCAAAAACTAACCAAATATAGAAATTACTTTTCCCACTCTTTACTATGAAGGGTTCAGTCAAGTCTTTATACACTATTAATACTTGTTTGCAAGGTTTAGTTGAATTTAATTTCATCCATTACAGGAACATTTACTTCCTACATGTCCTGGATCACCCTAAGCATCAAAACCTTTCTTTGCATCACTACATTTTCTAATGAAATTGTACCTACAGTCTTGGGGTGGGGGAATAATAGAAGAATCTATTAGGAGAAAAATACTCAGAGTTGTCAAACAAATTCCCTCCCAAATCTAAACATTCTCCTTGCACAAAACAGATATTCCATATATCTAGCCTAATCCTTAATAATCTACCAACATCAATGGAGGCATACTATTCCAGCTACCTGATAGCCTTTTAATAAGTGGAGAGATTCATAATGCATCTGAAGGCCTGTTACCTAAGAAACTAATTTTTTCAAGAAATAAATTCAGAAGATGAAATTTTGTATGTCTGTACTGCTGTACTAAGAGTTCTAAGGGTACCTCACCCAAGCATGAGCCGATTCAGATATATATGTTTGCCACTATTACTTTACAGTTTTCAACATTTCTAACACAAGTAAGATATTTTGACACTCATACAGAGATGTCTAATTTTAATTATTTACTTAATTATACCAACATTTTAATGGCAACAGATTTTCTTCATTTGCTCAAAAGCATGATCTCAACAAAGAAAAAACAAGAAGTATCAACCAAGGCAAGCCTAGAAGTTAAAAGGACTTAGAAGCAAAATGCGAAGCAAAGAGGTCCTGCCTAAGCCTCCTCTTCTCAAGACTAAACAAACCCAGCTCCTTCAGCCATTCCTCAGAAGACATGTTTGCTAGATCTTTCATGAGACCTGTTACCCTTTGCTGGACACATGCCAGCACCTCAATGTTGTTTTTGAAATGAGGGGCCCAGAACTGAATGCAGTACTCAATGTGGCCTCACCAGTGCCAAGTACAGGGAGATAAAACACATAAGCTATTAAAATTTTAAGATTTTTAAAAGTAAAAAAAAATGCTGCTTTCTGAAGCATATGTTTGCACAAGCAGACACAAACTTCTGACAATTGTTAGCAATAAAAATACTATCTGATTTACCAAGAAGACAAATTATTTAAAATAACATTATTGCAATGTACAGGATACCAAAATATTAGAAATGCTTTTTTTACAGAAAACTGAAATAGATTATTCACATATACCACTGGCTTTTCTCCACATACAGATAGAAGTGTTGAACTATTTTCTATAAAGAAAGAGTTTGTGGAAAATACAACTTTTTAACTCTAAAAAAGTATTCTTAGTAGCAGCCAACACTAGAGCACTAGTAACCACAGTAGGTGCTCCAATACTGCCATATTTCTGTAGTAAATTCTAGAAGATTTAAGAGTCAAATACCCCCAATTCTCTTGATTATGTGCCCTAATGGTCTATTCAATTTCTAGCAAAAATTAAAAAAAGCCATTTTAATGAGTTAATTCATACACCTTACAGGTATGAATTTAACTTCACAGCAAGTAACTGAAATTGATGACTTCATGCAGCACGAACAAACATAAAAAAATCAAAATCAGACATGAATTTTTAACCCCCCTTAACAGTTTATTTGCTACTCTAATTAAGGTGCCAGCAATGACATTTTCAGCTGTTTTTCTATTAATCACTTCATTATAGTCATGATGGACATTCAGGAACTGAAAAACAAGTTGCTGCTGCGTAGAAACTGAAGCAGAAAGATGAAAAAGAATCTGTAGAAGAAAGCACTGATAAAACATACCTTCGTAAAGAATAAAAATAGTATTAAAGAGAAAGCTATCAGCAACTATTGCTGAACTATATGTTAATAACAGCTCAAAAAAGTTTGACAAAAATTCACTAAATTCCAGTAAAAGCAAATGGCAAAATGTTCTGGAGTCAGGTTTTACTACAAACTGGCCATACTTATCTTTGCCCTTGGTGAACACCTCCCTCCCACTGAGAGGTGAAAGATCACAGAAAATACACAGTGCTGTGGTTTCCACTATGGGCAATGTCATAAGCAGAAGTCATCTCTCTGTCAAAACACATTGGCCATTCAGAATAAATCCACTTTAATTTTCCGGAAAAATCAACAGTTTGTTACTTAGAGGCTACACAAAACGGGATTAACAGAAAGTGGAAAGGTGCAACCTTTAGCACGTTTTCTATAGGAAACCTTGTCACCTATAGCAAGGGAAGGCCCTTGGAGATTATAAATGTTTCACCCTCTCAACTAACAAGACTAACTAACTCAGAGGAAAATACTGCTCCGACAGAATATTACACCTTTTTTTCTGCACGGACCTCATCATCAGGCTTCGCCCTCTCTTACCGCACGCCCGGGCCCAGCTGGTACCCTCGCCGTCCCCTGCGGCACGAAGCAGGCGCCTGAGCGCCAGCGGGACTCACGGCACGGAGGCGCGGGGGGTGCGGGAGGCCCAACACGAGTTCTGACCCTGAGGGGCTGACCCGGCCAGCCGGGCCGCGGGAGGCGCCTGACCGAGCTCCGCCGTAGGCCGCGGCCCGTGCCCTCCGGCTCATCCCGCCCCGCCGCGCCCCGNATGGGAGCGGCAGGAGGCGGGGCCGCTGCGGGGCCAGCGGGAGTGCCCTGTGCGCGGTGGTCCCGGGGCGGTCCCCCGGGCAGTCCTGCCGGTGGTCCCGGGGCAGCCGTCCCGGAAGGGCCCGAGCTGCAACTCCGCCACCTGCAGGAGCGCCGGTCGCGGCCTCTGGCCGCCCGTGTGGCGCTGAAGAGGCTCCCTGCGCGGGGTGGGGTGGTCACTGAGGGTGGTGCGCGGCAGGCGAGGCTGAGCGACTTGGAGTCGAGGGCAGGCTGGGATGGAGCCCGTGGGGGATGCGTCCTGCGGAGCATTCAGTGGCAGGATTCCCAGGGCCGTGAGAGGAGAAGCCGAGCAGGCTGTGGAGGAAATGTGGGCGGTGTGGCCCCCGGAGCGCTGCAGGCGGGTGTCTGTGCAGGAGTGAGGGGCTGCTCGGCTGGTTACCGCCGTCAGTGCCTGCCAGTGTTGAGGTGACTCACAGCTCTACCCTGCATGTGTTGCACAACTTAGGTGGGGAAAACTGCATTGTAAAGTTGGCTATTCCAATTCTAGGAAGGAAATGAAACTCTGTATGAACAGGTTGGTAGGAATTCACAATGTTTATTAAACGTACCGATTAAAAGATACACAAATAGTGATCTATTTCCAAAGCGTAACTATATTTAGTTTTGATGTATTCACGAACACAGATTCACAGGTGAGGTTAAGGGGTCACAGTTCTTCACGTACCTTGCTGAAGTGGCTATGGGGCCATTCCATAAGCACATGGTAATGGATTCTGTGCTAACTCACAGGCAAGAAATTAGATAGCACTGTGGACTACTTGAGATGCCACTAAACAAAGTACAGGCCTTTATGAATATCATGATCTTGAAAGAACAGTTTTGTTCTGTATTTACATGTAATTTTTCACAGTGATAAAGCAAAACATGCATAACTTTGTTAACAATGAGTAATTCCTTTTTTAGAAGAACTGTTTGAAGTGAATAAGACTAATTCACATGGCTGATTTCACAGAATGAGGATTAGATCTTTTTGCATGAAAAGTGCATTTTAAACGAATGAGGTAACTATCTTTGGAGCTAGGAGGGCTCTTTTATTTCACAGAAAGACATCGTAGTGGAAAGCTTATGACCACTAATAAAGCAAAAACAATCATCCCTAAATGTTTAGATAGTATACTATATACATCAAGGTACTTGGGGTACTTTTTTGCTTTGTTTTTAAAACAAAACCATGTAATGATTTATTTCTGCAGAAGAGTAATTAATTGAACCATGGAATTAATTTATTATCATTTATTTACCATTGTATGTTTGGATCAGAAACAAAAACACTTCCTTGTGCAGGACACTGTGGAGAGCCTATCAGTGTTTAAAATCTTCTGCAGTGAGACCCTGTGTCATGTGGGCATAAGTGAGAAAGGCAATAGAGCTACAGCTCAAGAGTGAAGCAATGTGCTATTTCTTGGTAAGGCTGATATTGTGGCTGTCTCTGGGAGCCATGCTTTCTAAGAGAAAACTTGCCTTTGTTTTGACCAGACACTGCAGATGCAGCTGTCTGTGTCTGTCACATTAGGTCTCTGAAGAAAAGCTTGCAATGCTAAGTTGTCGCTGTTTGGAATACTTACAGCAAGTGTAATAGGACAGTGCTGGACAAATCTCACAAGCAGAGTAAGAATTTTGACATGAGTTCTGAAAGATGAGTTTCAGAGTAATTCATTAATAAGTCCTGATAAAGCCTCTTTTCTCATTTACTCCAGTTCCTGAAAGAAACAGTGAACAAATTAGGAGTACTTCATATCTGAAGTTTGTCCTCATGTCTGCATTTCTGTATTCATCTGATACTCACATTTCCTCCTGCTGTTCCTTCTGCTCTGTTCATATGGAGATCATCTGGCCCTCATGCTTCTGAGGAATCTCTCTCTCTCCTCCAGGACTCAGTATGGACGAAGACAGTAAATTCATTGCCGAACAGATTGGTTTCACAGATTGGATAGTATTTTTTTCTAAAGTGAAAAGGAGGGTGCTTGGCTTAATCTACTACAGTGGTGAGAAAAGGAGTTTTCGGATATGCTGAATGAAATAGAGAGCAAACTAAGATTACCTTTCTCTTTGAAAAACTTTAAAAACCCCTTCCTCTCTGCAAGCAGTACTTGAATAGTTGTGCTTTGCTGGTGATTCAATAATCAAAATGTTATTTGTAGTGTCGTTGTAGCAGGCTGCACAGATTAGGAATTTAGTCACTGCTATTAATATTCTTCCTGAAGCGAAAACCCACAACTAAGGAACTGAAATATGAAGAAAGAGTGGGGGATGGAAGAAAAATGAAAAGCTAGAACATACCTTTGTCCAAGGTTTTCATTTGTGTCTAACCTTCCCTGTCATTTCTATCCTTCTAATTCTTTCAGGATATGATAGAAAAATGTCCCCTCTGACTACAGAAAAGCACTCTCAAATTTCTGTGCCGCTACTTGAAACGTTGTGATGCTTTTAATGCAGACATTTTCCATGGCCTTAACTGCTCACAGGTCTGTACCAAAACCAAAGTAGCCACTGTGAATACCTAGTAAGTACTGTTCATAAACATTTTTATAATGTTTGACCTTAAGAGTGACCTGAAGATTAATGGATATGTTGTATCAGTTTTAATGGGTCTCCTCTCTCTTGGATACACACATGTGACTCCCATTAGTCGTAATGGGAGTTATATGTGTGCCTAGAGGTTAGACAAGATCTCTAAAGGTGCTGTTATGCTCTGTTGTATTAACGATCTCATAATTGCTGAGGTGCTGCACCTTTGCATTGAAAGCAAACTAATTAAATTGCTGTAGTATAAGTTGGAATGCTAGCATACACAGCATGTATGTGTGTTTTCCTGTGAGTCCCTCAGTACACAGAGGCAGAGGCCAAATCAAATGTGGAATTTAAATTTTACATGTGACTTGACTTCCTTTTTAATTGTTCTTTGTAATCCAAAATAATTTCATGAGTTTGATTCCTAAGAAAGATGATTGTTCATGTGAGTACAGAGGAAGAAGCTGAATGTGGTGTTTTATCATTAAAGGATGTACTGAGAAAAAAGACTGAATTGATTCTTATTTTGATGTTCCAAATCATGCACTTTGAAAAAAGGCAGTTAGGTCTAGAGGATTAACATGAAGCTTGATGTTGAATTTTAATTATGACTTTGTTACTTATTTCTTCGAAGTGCCTTTAGACAAAGCACTTCACCTTTCTTTGATTTCCAGGTATGTAAAATATCTTTCTTCTTAGTGATGCAGACTTAAATTAATATCTGCTTTGAAATGTTAAGATTGATATATCCAACTGTATTCTGCTGGCATAATCATGACAGCACAGGAGGAGGAAAAAATCATAGTACCTACCTGATACAGCCAAGCAAAAGCTCTGGTGATGATGCAGATCTGTTAAGAAAACTGATTCTGTTCCATAGTTTATGATGCGAAAGAGAGTGCATTGGTAATGAAAAATTTTTTATATGTTTTTTGGTGGAAGAGATTGTACAGTAGGCAAGTTGACATATTGTATAGACATTTGACATTTATACCCATCAAAATAATCATTACGATTTGATAGTCACTGTGAAAATTTGTGTGTGTATTCCCTGTCTCCTTGCATTTGAAAATCAACCATGATGTAGTCTTCTTTGAAAATATAAATTTGGGAAAAGAATGAATCCCTAAATTCTGGAGGAAGAGGAGGGTTTATGTGGTAACTTTCACATTTAAAGTTGGTTTGTTGTTTTCTTTTTATATTTTGTCAGATTAAAATATTACATAAACTCAATTTCACAGTTCAGTTTTGCTGTTTGTAAAGTAACAAATCTTAGAGTCTTTTTTTTTTTTTTTGTTAATATAATTCTTTTATTTTTACCCTTGTGTGATTCTTAGTTTCTAATAGAAAGTAGCAAATTTCCACTAAGACTGTGATGGTAATGTCGTAGGCTCTGTAATTTGAAATACCTGGGAAAATCTTGTGAATTGTTTGGTAAATATACTTTCTTACATTTGACTCCAATGTATAAAATATATTGTATAGTTTGATCAATTCTCTTTCTCATGTAAATTTCAAACATTAATTTCCCTGCTTTTATTAGTAATTTGTGATTAATTCTCCAGTACCCTTTAAAAAAGAAATAGTTAATCTTACTAGTGTTATAATTTAGGCTATATAGGATATTGTTAAAGTTGAAAATTAAAACAAACCTTAGCTCATTTTAGTTTTTGTATGTATGCTTATCAAAAAAAAAAAAAGAAAAAAAAAGAAGAAACAGTTTTATTTTGTAATTCTGGCAAACTGCAAATGTTTCCAAGTTTTTAGGTGTGTTTCTGTGTTCTTGAGGTTCTTTGCCCTAAATTTTGCTTTGATGGCATATTCTAAACTCCCAGAGACAGGAGTTGTGTCCTATGTATTTTTGCAGTGTCAAGTACTTGTACTCTCATGAAGTAAACCTCTGCTGGGAAAAAAAAATAAATCTGTGTTTCGCTGTTATCTATAGACCAGTGTTCTAAGCAGAAGAAACAACATCACCAGAAGGATTTAGTTGTGTTTTTTTTCTTTTTCCAGGATAACTGTGCTTATATTATTTTTGACGGTATAATGGCTGACCGTGAGTGAGTTATTTATTCTATCCCCCATATTTTAAGGGTGATCAAATACTGGAGTGAGATGCCCAGATGGGGTATGGAGTCTTCATCCCTGGAGATAGTTAAAACTCAACTGGAGACAGCTCTTAACCTGCTTGACGTGAGAGGTTGGACAAGACAACCTCCAGAGCTCTGTTCCAACCTCAGCCATTCCATGGTTCTGTAAAATGTGTAGTTATTTTGCTGAGACTTTTCACTGTAGACCAGCTTTCAAATATCAGTTCAGATATTTCAAATGGTAATTAAGAATTAAAAAGCACGTGAGCAGAAGCAGTTTGCATAACATGACTGGCCACATAAAATGTTGTAAAACTAAACAGTTGAATATATACAGAGCACTATGGTAAGTAAATGACAGTTTTTACAGAATGGAAAGACAGTACACAATACCAGCATGCATGCTGCCTATTTTTTTAGCCTCCCTTGACATACTAGGTAAGTAAATACTGCAATAAATATTAATTGCATTAATTACATGTTTAATTTTTATGTGTAAACTCTTGATTGCCTTACAAATTGTTTTTGTATTCATAGTTCTGACATGAATGAAATAGCTAGACTTTATGAGACATTTTTTGTGTTAAATTTTAAATGAATCATAGAAATATTAGATGGTTCACCGGGAAGTTAACAAAAGTAAGGTATTGGGATTATTTTGAGTTTGATTTTGAAAATGCTGTTGAGTAGTTCTATACAGAATTTAGTTCTAGGTCTCTTATACTGAGGGTTGCTGTAGCCAGCTGTTTTTACCTGCGTTCTGTAAAAAGGCAGCTAGCCTGATAAACTACAGTAGGAGCCGGCATTTTAGCCTCTCCGTTTCATAGTCCTGTGCCTTCACTAATAGTTGTGAGCTTTAGTGTTCTGAAAACAAGGATGGTTTAGGCATTGGCACTCTTAATTTTTGACTGTAGATGTTACTGAAACTGCAAGTGGAAAACAGATTTCTGATACCATCTCAGTAGCAATTTGTTTGAACTTGTCCCAAGTGGAAGAGATTTGGTGATATCATCTCAATAGCAATTTGTTTGAACATTCCTCCAGAGCTCTCTAGGATTTTAGAACCTTGTCATTAGGTAGTAATCCATAAAATTATTGTGAGTGCCAAGTATATTGAAAGTCACTGATTATGCCCATGGAAGAGGTCTGGTACATATGCCCAAATAATTATAAGAGTGCTAATAAATCATTCTAGAATAATGATTCCTATATGAAATTAAAACAAAAAATTTTTAAAAAATGTAACATAAAAACCTAACATTACTTTTGATAACCTGGACTTTTTTTTTTTTACCCATACTTGCACCCTTCAAAGATGGAAGAAAAGGGTTGATTAAATTTGTTAGTTGTCTATGGAGAGACTGATTTGATATGCTTTCTCAAGCTTGTATTGAACCCAGATACAAAAATTAGGAAGTTAGTACAAAAATTGCAGACGTCGGGCTGTGCATGGGAATAGGTTAAAAAGGGCCAGAGCTTGTCTTGATTTATTGTTCTGCATTTTTTTAACAATAAAATTTAAATTTCAACTGTGCTTTTTATTTGTGTTCAGTTTTTCAGTGGGACAAGAAACAGAGTCCAACTCTGCATTCTTTTATGAGTGAATAGCATGTCCCATTCAGTTCATTCTGTGTGTAATGTCACAGAAAAATGCTGGAGGAATTCAGTACTCTTTAGGTCAATTTTCATAAGCTACAGTTACTCATAGCTGAGATAAACGGACTGATCTGATTCTGAATGAAGATATGTGATGGATAAGCAAGAGTCTTGGATTTTGTAAGGTCCATATTAATAATAATATCATCACCCTTATACAAAATTTGCAAATTATGGTTTATTTCAAATTAGAAATTATCAACAAAAAATTTTTGGAACATAATGAAAAAATTTAAATTGACTGTTCATATACTTATATATGCAAAATCACCTACATTATGCAGATGTCTAAAAGCAGAAGCAGAACTAGATTTGAGAGGAAACCTGTGTTGTATTCTGATACCAACAGCAACTTAGATCACATTAGTATCACATCAGAATAATGTTTTAGAGCCTCTACCAATTTAAAAATCAAATTGATGCTAGATTTGTATAGAACAACACATTTGATTGACAGAAAAGGCTGTTATAGATGGATGTGATGTTATATCCATGTGTAACAAGGGTTTTGACTGACAGTTTAACAATAGTACACTTTCTATCCCATATATTCTAAATGATTATTATTACAATACAAAACATTTTTGCACTTGCTGTATATAGATAACGTACACTTTTTGTGTAGTAACATTCAAGAAGAGAGGGTTTCTTTTATGTCTTAAAGATGATAACAATTAATGAGGGCTCTGTCTGACACTTATAACCAATGTCAAGGATTGCTATTGTGGTGCATGGTAATGTAAAAACTATTGGGGTTCTTAGCTCCCAGTGAAGGATCAGCATAACTCTTGACACATACTATATGGTGGATGAAATAAATCTCCTTGGAGAGCAATAGAAATATTTCTTAAACTGAAGTACCCTTTCTGTTTTATAATCCCTCTTTTCAGCTTTGCAGTTCTTTGCATTGCTGTAAAATGCAGTTTTAATCTGAAAAATAACTGTAAAATGGTACCTATTAATGCAACAAATATGCTTTCTGTGCTTTGCAGTCCACATTTCTCTGAAATGAGACCTAAGATTCTTCTTCAGAACAATAGGCCAAGATAAGGAAGATACACAATTTTTCTTATTTGGGTCTCTCATTCATTTTGGGGAGACCATCCTTTGGTAAATATCCTTCTCATTTTAAAGTTTCCAGTTTTTCTTGGCATCCTTTGTCTCTTTAGATCTTCACAGCACTGTAGGAAGTGTCTCCTGTTTCATGTAGGTTTTTACAAGAGCAGGAACAGTACAGTGTGACTACATTATATTTGATGGGAATAAAAAGATCAACATTAAAGCCTAAACCCTTCTGCAAATTTCATTTTAGTATTGCATGCAGCTAAGGAAGAAGTATACTCTTATGAACCTCTCAACAATGAAAAATACAGAAAAAATTGAATGGAAAAAATGGAGCCACATTCATCAAAACACATCTCTGTCTTATCTTTCTGATTATCTAAATGATGAAAATATGATAAATACAAAGATTGTTTTTACAATATGGATTTTTTTAAAAATTGGCTTACTGTGAAAGATATTTTTTCTTAAATGACTTTGTATTTGGTAAGGGAATTTAATAGATTAATTTTTTCACCTCATTACATATGATCAGTGGGATCTTGCTATCTCACGTTTATTCAGCAAGATTTTATTTTTCTGTAGAAGGACAAATTCAGTATATGTTTTATCCAACAACAGCATTATTTATTGGCTTGGGGCAGTGATGGTGATATTTCCTGCAAAGCACTAAAAAGATCTTTAAACAATATTTAACCTGTTACTGGTGGTACCACCTCAACTCTATGTCAGTTTTAGATCGAATACCAGTGCTTCTCTAGCAGTGATTTATGATATGAAGGAAGAGATAAAAGTAATTTGGGAAATAATATTATCCAGTTAGAAAACGATCACTCAGAAAAAATTGTAGTTTTATCAATATAAACTGCTAAGTTTTAAAGTGAAGCCAACTAAAAAAAAATCCATGATGTGGAATTATATTGATCTTCACATAGGTCATTGTGATAATACAAACATCTGGTACTTAATTTGAGAGAGCACTAATGATAATCATCTGTATAAGGGCCAGCTTCTAGAGGCTGTTAAAGCACATGCTTTGCTGACCACTGAAAATTGTAGAGTTTCCAAACTCAGATTCTGAGTTCCAGTTTCTGAGCAGGATGTCATATTGGTACAGAATTGTACTCCACCCCCACTCAGCTGACAACATTTGTTTAGCCCAGCTTTTCTTTCCCTGACCTCTTTCCTCATCTTGCTTAACCCATATCCTCACTTTGTGTCCTGAGTTTGCTCATTGTCCTTCACCAGCAAATACAGGTCTAAAACTCTCAGTTTCTCCCCCTTCTGCTGTTTTTTTTTCCCCTCTGACCTTTTGTATCATTGTTCTAGTAGCAGTTGTCTGTCTAATCTACCTAATTGTCTTTGGTCTTTCTTGCCTCTTTTATGCTTCTCTCATCTGTGAACTCTCAGTGCTCAATTAGTGAAGGAACAAAAGGCACAGAAGGAAATGTTCCCTTGCTGTCTATTCTTGTCTTTGGCATTGTAACAGACTGGAACAGAGGCAACTACAAAGGGCTGGATTAGCTCCTTCATCTCCAGCTTGGAGGATACTCAATAGAGATACTTTTTTTTTGAGAGAGAGATTTTTGCTTTTGGAATGAACTTTATGCTGAGCATATGCAAAACATAATTTGAAGAGATTTACAAATTGTCCAAAAGTGGGAGAATTTCTGCAGGATTCATGAAAGCACAGTATTAAGTTAGTTCATCCCATATGCCCTGTTTTAAACCTTTGTGTTAAATTGTGATGAGGTTTCTGTTTTAAACAAAACATTTCTTCACTTTTAATTAAAGACAAAGCATTTCCTTTGTATTTTATTTTTGAAGTGAATGCAATATTTTTCTTGATGTCTGTATATGTAATTCTTTCCATGGTTTAAAAAAAATGAGAAGTACAATCTGGGATGAGCATAGAGATATGCCAGCCAAAAAACAAGGATTTGTCACTTGAGGAGCTGAAATACTGAGTTTTAGAATAGCTCAAAGTCTAATGTCTTTAATAATTTGCTGTACAATGAAAACCACTTACAAATATGTGTGAGGGACATACATAGACACATTTGTCAAGTTACCTTATTTTTCTAATTAAAAAAAAAAAAAATATCTTTAGCAGAGACATTTCCTCTCAGAATAAAGACCTGATTCTGGAGTCTCATAGATATTTAATTTGCAAGATAGCATAATGAAAATATGCTAATAGCTTTTTCAATAAGTTAATAGCTTTCAAGTTCATACTAATTAGTTTGTTAAAATATTCTATTGGTAAAATACTACTTTTTTCCCACTAGTAAAAGTCAAGAGTGTAGCATAGTCTTACAAGGAGCATATTTCCACTAGTAAAAGCAGAATGGGCAGTAATATCACAATTGTTAGGAAAAAATAATTGCAAGTGAGTGATAAAGGAAGCTGACATAATTGTCATCAAAGATACCTTTCTGTCATTTTACAGTGAAATCTGAGAGAGTGTAGGAGTGGATCGTGTGGAGTTAAGTAAATATTCTTGAGAGCAAGGATGTGAAAGCAAACTTCTTATGGTGTCATACTGGGTCCCAGGTGTCTTACATTCCTCACTACCTATGGCAGCAGCTGTAGGAGGAGTGAATAGTACCCCATTTTCTGCCCATCCTTGGTAGCCAAATTACCATGAAATTAAAGCATAAATTTTCACATTGAGAAGATAACCCATACCTCTCATTTTCTATGTTTATTCTCTGTTGTTAGAGTAGTGTAATACTTTGTTCAGTGAGAATCAATGAAGTGTATTTTCTTTGATTTTTGGTTGTGGTTTTTTGGAAGAGTGTTGTATACCTTGCACTGTAAAACCCAGCTTTTTGCTAACCTCCCTCTGTCTTTGGCATCTTTTAGTAATAATGATAGATCTCTCTAGGACCTTCTAAAACAGTACCCTTTGTCCTTATATGTTCACTCTGATATACTTTGAATCCTACTGCAGTTGTTTACATCTTTCCCATGTCCTTTTGAAAACATGCTTGTAGTATCCTCAGCTTCATTTTTGCTTCTGTTGGCTGGGCAAAAGGCATCATATGCTCTGACTTTTTCCAAAGAATGTATGTGTTGAATGGCCTGCTGGCTGTTGTCAAAATGATTAACATCTAAAGATCTCCCTGTTCTTATGTCAGTCAGGGAATTAATAGAGATTATTGCTACCTTTCTGTCCCCTGGTCCTCTGCATTTACTGAGTACCATAACAACTGTAATATGTTTCTGAACTCAGTTGCTCTCTAATTCAGTAGAATTCAGTCACTGTTTTAACATTTAAGGTAATATAGTCATGAGACAATCCACAGTTGGAGAATTTTACTGAAGGTAATTTATTGCCATCCTGGCTGAGCAGGGATCTTCTTTTGGAGATAAGGCAGAAAAGTGTCCCACCTCCCCTAAGTGTGTTTCCAGCCCCTCACACATGCTGATGTCTGTCTTAAATATGTCTGAGTAAGGATGCCATGTGCTCCTCTGGTGCACTGAAGTTTTTTGTGTTTTACACCTTTTTTTGTTTTGTTTTGGTTTTTTCTTTGTTTTGGTTTTCATTTGTTATTGTTGTTTTGTTTGTTTTGTTTTTTTGTTTAGGACAGGCTGGAGCCAATTTTGACTGACAGATAGCAGTACATGACCTCCTCCCATATAGATCACCACTCTCCTACTTTAATCCTGTAGAGTATGCTCATTTAAAGCTAAGTGAAATGAGTGAATAAACAGATAGCATCATGTTTAACCCTTTTTTTCATTAAAAACTATGGAGAAAAAAAGATGACACTAACTTTTTCTCTGCTGTTTTTTGTTTGGTTATGCTTTTTTTTCATAGAAAGCAAATTATTTGCATTTTTAGTCATGAGATGAATGAGGTGCTTACTACAAAGTAACAATTTTTTTTCAGTGAGTTTTAGTCTTATATAGGCATCTAATAGTATTCTTTTAACAGTGGTATTAGATAGGAAAGACCAGGAGAGAAATTGCACTGGAGGTCCTGTTTCTCTTATATTTTGAATTAGTGGTTCTTTCTTACAGCACAGCTGCGTTAATTCCTAAGTATGCAATTAACTGTCCTCATTTGGAAAAAACCCTTAATTTTGAGGCTTACATTTGGTTCAGAGTCACTAGGAATAAGATCTGGTCAACACATGAATTTTCTTGTTAAAATTTGAGCTTTCTGTTCTTTCAGACTTCTCTCAAATTACCTACTTTATTGTGACTAAAATAACACTTGAGAAAAAGTCCTCTCTCTGAACAGAGTGTCTCATTTTTACATTAGTTACAATTGGTTAGGTCACTTTGCTTTTATATTTTCTTCCTGATAGCATTTTTTTTCTTGTTCTGGAAAATAATTTCCTGGTTCTGTGCTTTTTTCAATATGTTTCTTTTTGTTGATCATTATAAGGTTTCAGCTTTATCATTTTTTCAGTGATTTAATCTTCAAGCATAACTCTGTATAATTATCAGTTCCATGTGAAAATCTGGTTTGGTCAAACATGATACTGTTTTAGCTCACTTGTAGGAAATTTATAAAATACGATGTGGTATTGAACCTTGATCTTTAAAATATTGATATAATAATTATTCATTTTATACTTGAAACTATGTTGGTGTTTTGCGAAGGAGACAAAATCCTGTTCACATGGTGAAAAGCATAGAGCCATAAAAAATGATAAATAATATATTTTCACTATGAGTTAGAAAAATAATTTAACTTCTTCCAGTCTCTGTGGCAGGCATGAGTTTATGGAAGGAGTTGAATGAGGCAAAGAAGTTTGTATAGCAAACAGGGTTAGAATTGTACAAGGAGCTAAAATTTGTCTTGGTATGCTTCCAAAAACTATACCCTAAAGGAAACCATGTTGTTAGTGTGTTACAGAACCTTTAACCTGTAGTTCAGTCTAAACCTCTAGTAAAAGTCAGAAACCTTGCCTTTTTCCTCAGCTGTTCCTTAGGGCTACATTTTAAAGATTTTGATTCTGTTTAGTTGTTTTTATTTCAGTATATATTAACTTATATAGTCATGCTTATTATGACAATTAGGAAGAAAGGAGTGGTGAAAAAATGTTGAAAGATTAGACATGAATGAGTATATTAACTCATGGTAAATGCCAAAATTTTGAATGATTTTTAATTTATTTTTTTTAATTCATTTGCAAGTAAAAATATTTCATTTCTGTATAAATGATCTAAGTGATCACAATAGAGTTTTGCTTCAAACAGCTGAATATTTTGAAAGAATACAATAATGAAGTTGTTCAGTCCAATGATATTTTTTGAAAGCAGACTGGATAGCTAATGTAAGATCATTTTTCCATCTCTATGATTGCATGTTATTTTGTCTTTCTGCTTCTGTGTTCAATGTATATTTTTTGCCCATAAGTTTCTCTATAAGCTTGGGTTTACTGGTTCTTCAAAATATTTGCTAAATTGGATTAATATTATCTTGCACAGCTCACCATGACTGAGATAAACTAGAATGCTAATTTAACAAAAGAAGTTTAAGAAAAGAGTTAATTAAAACTTAGAGCACCCTAGAGGAGTTTTCTGGTGGCAGGCTCTTGCATCTGGTAGAAAGCTGAGCAGTCTGATGCATGTTAGGTTAAGTTAGGCAGATAAGATTTAATTTTATAGTCAGGGTACTTAACCAGTGGAACAAATGGTACAGGAATATGATGAGCTCTTTAGAGCCTGGTCTTTTAAACTGGAAGTTATTCAGTACAATAAACTGTTGCTTTAGCAGGAGTTTATAGATTTAATGTGGAATCATATAATTCTGTTGTTTGCATTATTCAGGAGGTCAGCATAGAAATGGTCATAATTTTTTTAATAGCCGTAGGTTCTCTAAATCTACAATTTGACCTCTTCCCTATGTGAGAAAGAGCAAAATAATTAGCAAGGAAGGTATAGGAAGAACACGGCTGACCCAGACATGAAAGATACTTTGACAGAAGATTTGTCATTAATTTATTAGTTAGCTACTCAGAATGTTACATAGGTGTGGCAGTCAATTAGCTAATGGGAGAAAGATATTCGCATTGAAAATAGGGACTGGGAGGGGATTTTAAAAGTATATCTGCAACTTGCAATGTAAGACTATGCACAGTGTGCTACTAATGAAGTTATTCTGTTATTAAGAGTGGAGCAAGTGCTTTTCTATATTTTTTTAATATGGCATGTAAATATACTAGCTGATGATGTAGTGCTACTTCAGTTGTCTCTAATGTGAACACTGCATTGCATGGCCTCAGTGTGCCCTTGGAGTTGCAGTTGACTTTCTTGGAAGGATTTTAGTTTTGAGGAATTTCTCCTGGTCGTGCAAGGAAGAAACATCAATTAAATATATAGTGCATTTTGATTTATTTTGGAGCGACTAATTAATATATTGCTAGAGAATTCTTGCTTTTAACGAGAGTTTGTTAGTTTGGTTTCATGATGGATTTTGTTCATGTACCTCATATAGTAGCCTTTCTATCTATGTTGTCTCTGACAGACAAATTCACTTTAATTACTGCTGGTCAAGTCAATAAAGAAGAGTAACCAGCTAAAAATAATGCTAACATTAGTTCATATGACTCTGACTATCATATTTTGATGTGTATGTAGTTGGTAGATATATAGACTACCAGTATAGTTAGTGATATCTCGTTTATATTTTTAAAGGTAAAAGGTTTGATTGTGAATGTAAGATGCTTTAGTGTGCCTTTCTTCAATAAGGAAGCAAAGTACCTGAGCTGGAGGTGGAAAGAAAGACACGTCATCCTTCATTTACAGTCTGAGCATGTCTACTTTTATTAGGGCATTCCCATGGTGTAGTAAAATCTTGGCCTTGTTTCTTGTGGATAAGTATCCAAAGATGACCACCTTACTGGAAGATGGAAAACCTTGTCTGTCAGTACACAGTACATCAAGAAGTGTGAAGGACATGAGTGTGGAGTATGGGAAAAGAGGTTGGTGTTAAGTACTGGTGCCACTGAAAAGTTCTTCATCTTCATCCTCTCTCATTCTTTTGTGCTGGGAAAGAGAAAAGTGCTCTTATCCTCCTTGGGAGGTACTTCATTCTCCTGAAATGGAAGTCTGTGGGGCTAGAATTTAGAGGCAACCATCCAAACCCTGGAAGAGAAAGCAGCTGTCAGCTGCAAGAAGCAGGATTTTTTCAACCAACCACTTGCTCCTTATGGAGGTAGCAAAAGTTGATAGCCAGGCCTTGCTCTTTCTTAACCATCTTTACATATGCATAAAGTAAAATGTGAATATGGGATAATGAGTGTTTTTAGAAAAATCTCCTTAAAAAAAAAAGAAAAAGAAAGAAAAAATGTCTTGAATTGCATTTGCATGAAGGTACTAATGCTTTACCTCTACATTTAATTATAATGTGGTTTCCTCCAATTAAACTTGCAAAATGAAGAGCTAAAAACACAGGAATTGAAAAAAAAATCTGAAATATTATAAACAGGCAAATCATTCTCCATCTGAAACAAATTTTATCAGACTTATGAACTACTAGAGATTATGCTCTCCAAGTGCCATATCGTTTGTTAGAGTTTTCTTTATCTCTAATGGTGTAAATTCTAACTGAACTCGCAAGTAGTGTATCACTCTTGGGCATGTCTAATGTTTCTACCCCAGGACCATATTCTAGAATTATAGGAGATGGCTTTGCTTGCTATCCTGGTGAGGTGATGAATTTATAAACAGAATGCACCATATAAGCAAATAGTTTGTCCGTTTCAACACTGAAGCCTGGAAAAACTCAAAATATAAAAAATGTCAAAAAAATACAAAAGTAAAACATTCTTATAAGTACCTCCATTTAAAATACAAATAGTTTGAATACTTAGTTTAAATTAAAAATTGAAATTAAAATGCATTTTAAATTTGTGAGTTAACTTATACACATATAAGTAACATGTATTCATCTACTATATGTATATTATTTCTGTGATTTATACTTGGAAATCAGAGTGTATCAATGGGATATGAATAGAGATTGTTGTACTTTCTGTGAATGAAAATCAAGAGTGAAAAATAAGGTACTATACAACATGACATTTTTATTCTTTATTGTGAAAACAAGATATGGCTAGTGTATTTATGATAATTTCTGTTTTTAACATGGCAATATTTGTTGTTCTTACCCATATGCTAAAACCCAGATAATTTTCAAGATCCTATGCATGCAAAGACACAGACTTTCTGCTACATGTTGCTTTGTGTTGTAATTAATTTTTTTGTTTGTTTCACTCATCTTTTGTAAGCCATGATTGCCATATTACATGGTGCTTCTTGCAGAATGATTCCTGGAGCATGTAATTAATAATAGGTAGTAATTTGGAATAAGTGCTGTTAAAAAAAAAAAATCCCAGTTATTTTACTTTCTTTTACCTTTCACAAATGGTAAATAGAAAAGATAAATTAAGTCAGTTCATTTTGGATTTTTATTAATTTTTAGTTTATTTGGTACTTTTACAGCAGTTTAGATTAGAAAATCTTCTTTTGTTTTGTTTTGTTGGTTTTTGTGGGTTTTATTTCCAGATGGTAATAATGTCTCTTCTTGAACTGCTTTTCTTTTAGGCCAATTACAGGATTTATTTTAGGAGTTCTAGTCTTTCTCTGTTTCAAACATGGTACTAAACATAACTTCATTGTGTACCTCTTTTGTCAGTTTTTTAATATGCACTTGAGATTCTGTTCAGGATTTTTTCACTTGTCACACATCTCATATTTTTGATGGATTTTTGATAGATTTTTGAAAATAGTATTTTTTAAGCTTGCAAGTGGAAGTAGGAAATATTTTTATTGATTTCTCTTAGATGCAAATAGTATGTATATAATTAAATGGAATATTTTAGCTGTGTATTTAAATGTGCAATGCTGTTCAGAAAATATAATTTTATTTTTTTTTGCTTTGCACTGTATGAGAAGAGTATTTAACAGTAATTTATAATAGCAGTGAAAACAAAGTGTCTTGAGAAGAGAGAGTAGCTTTAGATTGGATATTAGGAAGAAATTCTCTCCTGTGAGGGTGATGAGGTACTGGAACAGGTTGCCCAGAGAAGTTGTGGATGCCCCATCCCTGGAAGAGTTTGAAGCAAGGTTGGGTGGAGCCCTCGGCAACCTGGTCTAGTGGAAGGTGCCCTTGCCCATAGCAGAGTAGTTGTTGTCATGGGAGAGTGGAAGGCTTAGACAAAGTTGTTAAAAAGCCTTGCTGTTGAGTCATGAGGTGCAGAAAGGACTCCTTTGCTTTCTGAAGTCTTTCTCAGAGAAGGGTTTAGGTGCAGCTGAATCCAATCTTAGCCTCAGACTGTGTCAACGCTTTAGATTTAAGGAATTGTAGAGAGGTGATTAAATCACTTTGTCCCACAGGTTTTAATGATGGCAAAATGGATATATTTGTATAAAATGAACTATTTATTACGGCAAATTAAAGAACAGGTGAACAGACAGAAGATCTTAACCAGGATTAATTACTACACAGTGTAAAAGCTAAAAATCTACTAGTATGGCATTATATAACACAGTAATACAGTGCACTATAAAAAACAATTATATTAAAGCAATTGTATCAAAGCTAGCAAAAGAAACAATCATTAAGGAGAGACTGATATAACTCACCATAGGAGATAGCGGACAGATCTCTCTCTTTCTCTTAACCCCTGAGAAGTTACCATGAAGAGGCACCTCTGCTTCACGGGAGAAGCTCCACACTTCAAGGAAGTATGTGGAAGGATCTGCCATTTGGAAGTTGGACTGGGCTTTTATACTTATAAGGTGATGGACTGGTAGTTACAGATTTACAAGCCTGCAGACTAACTTATCTGCCAAATCCTGCTTCAAAAAGCAAGATGTGTATCCAAAGTCTGGTAAACCAGGATGGTTTTAGCAAAATTTAACACCAAGACAGCATCCTGGTGCTGCAGTTGAACTTGCATAATTGTTTGTATGATGGCTTGCATAGTGTGCATATCAGAGTAGGACTGTCCTGCTACAGTTGTAATTTGATGATCTTTAGGGTCCATTTCAATCAAAACCATTGTGTGTTTTTTGATTCCATGGAAATATCCCTGTCTTAAAAATGTGGAATTCAGAGCAGATTGTACAGACTGTGGGCATACAGGGAAGTATTATATCCTAAATTTAAAACTATTGCATATCTTTGGATGGATATTTTTATTATGGAATAAACATGGCCATGGACAAAATTCTAATGATATAAATCCATTGGTAAATTACATTATGTAAACAAGTTGGAAGTACCTGTGCCATGCACAAACTTCCATATACCATGACAGGAAAATATCTAAGATGCTAATGGATTAATACTCCCTCTGTGAATATAAAAAGAAACAAAGTGGAAAACACTGTAAAAAGCTTGCTAATGTTGCTATAAAAAGTAAAAAGCATCAAATATTTTTTAATTTTTACATGCTGTACAAAGACACAATAAAATTATTACTGGATTGTATAGTACTTAACTGAATATTTTGAAAACTTTTCAAACTAAAGCCTTTATGTTTAGGAAATTGAAACCAATCAATTACATATATATATAGAGATATATATATATTTGAATGGCTATAGATCCAAACAATTAAATTTCTTCCTTTTAGGTGTTCTAAATATGGCATGTTCCTTATGATGAACAGCAAAACAGAGCAATTGTGGGACTAACCAAGGCCCTTAAACACAAACATTTAAAGTACCACCTTAGGTAAGCAGAAAGACCAATTTAAGGATCTCACAGGTGATCAGCAAGGTGTGACTTGCTGATACCTTGACCAACTATGTGGTTATCTCACAGCTGTAAAGTTTCCTCTATGTGTGGATAGAAATGTTTGTCTTTCTCATACTTTACCAAACTTGTGCTCAGAAACACATTCATCTGTAAATGTGAAACCTGATGCTGTTTCTCCATTATGAAAAACACAATAGATGCCCCTGATCAAAGAATGCTTTTTCTGATTTTTCCCAATTTAAGAAATACTGTGGATTATGGAGCTATAGAAAAGAACTTCAGGGGAAAAGTTTGTAACAATGAATGTAGTCCCTCTTCCTGCTGCTTCCTACAGTATGTAAATAAGACTTGTAAACAGCCTAGAATCAGGATGACTGATGAGGATTAGACAGGGGCAGATACTGCTTAGATTATTGTAGCTGGAAGAAACTGTCATCAATGTAGAGCTTCAGAAAACTGGGTTGAGATTTACAGACTTATTTTTTATCAGTTTCTGAGATGCATGTAGTTTGCAACAGGATTTAACATGCTGATTTCACAAATACAAGTCATACTAAAAAGCAGAGGCATTGGGGTGAGTTTCATACTATTTCGAAGCTGTTTGTATTCCACTAATGGTACCTTTTTATGTATGGTACACACTAGGACAGCTTGAGAACTGCTGGCATGAGAGGAATTACATTGTTTAGTCTCAGAATTATATTTTTTTTCTTGTTGATCTAACTATGAACATTTTAATTCCTGGGTAGTATTTGCTCTGATAGTCTTAAATGATGAGTAGAGAGAAAACATATGACAATGTAGCTATATGAGGATTGTTTAATGTGTGGATTGAGGACATGAGACAATTGCAGAGTAATAGACATTACAGATGGAAAAAGACCTGTTAGGTCATCCAGTCTGTCTCCTTACAAATTCAGGACTATTCCCTACAGAACATTTTCCAACATTTTGTCCATTTTGATTTTAAATATCATAAATGGTGGAGATTCCACTACTTCTCCTGGGATGCTTTTGTGCTGCCTTGCCAGTCTCATTGCCAAGTCATTTTTCATGATACTCAGCCACAGTTTTCTTTATTAGTATTATTATTATTACTCCTTGTAATATTAATTCCAAATTAATTCTTTATTAATTCTAAAAATCAGTCATATAAAGATTATGTTTAATTATTAGTATCACAGTGGCTGTCTGAGATGTTACTAAATCCTCTGTACTGAAACTATGTATTTTTAATTTTCAGATGTTTTTCTTTACATGTCACTATTGTTGACTCTGGTAACTTCCATTGCTCTTAATACATTTACTTACATTTACTTATCAGTGCATGTGAACACATCTTCATAGTGAACTTTTACGATTTTCTGATGGACAGGTGAAATTTTAGGAAATATTTTGGATGATTAGGGTTTCCATGTTATTTCAAGAGTGCATAGTGACAGGGCAACAGAGAGAAGAAGGAGTAGGTCATGCACGCACATTAGGGGTATTTCTCTGTAAGAGTATGTAAGCAGTGTGAAAGTAACTCCTGAATGCATAAATGACTTACTGCTGAACAACTCCAGGTATAAACTTTACAGTTACAACATCAGATGTAGATTGCCACTATTACAGACACTTATAAACTAATTTAGTGGCATTAATATGAGCCAGAGTATTTCCTGATAATTAGCTCTTTTCCTGCTTTTTTTTTTTTTTGTTGGTGATGCCAGTGATAAGCATGGTACTCTTAGGAGAGAGTAGCTGTGTTTTGTTTTCAAACTTTATACAGACATCAATTTCCACATGTGTTTATTATTGCAGGTGATTAATTCATTAGTCTCCATCAGCAGTTTGGTCAGTTGCTATCTGGCTTTTGAGATACTGTTGGCAGTTCTGTAACATTAAAAACTGTAAGATGTTTTGGTGTGAGGTATCTTCAGGGAGTGGTGGTTAGGCTAAATTGAGATTTACTAAACCTTTTCTTAGAAATCAAATAAAGAATGTGTTTTATTTCATTGCCACTGTGTTAATGTGTTAAAATTAGAAAATACTGGCATATAACTTCTAAGGATAAAAAAAGAAGGAATGATGAATCTGTCACCTTCATCAGGTTTTAGACTCTGTTCTTGCAAAACTATTTTCCAGAGTCTGGTATGAAAAGATGTCCCCAGGTAAGCCACTTCCATGGTTTCTTGATGCTGCTTGGCATAAGTTTCTTATGTTTTTTTTTCTGTTTCCAGATGTGTTGTTTGCAGTTTTTCTTAGTCAGGTTTGAGGTTCATATGATTAAAGCTGCTAATACTGAACTTGTTTTCAGATTTATGCACAGAATGGACATGTTATACATAAATCAACAGGATTCCAATGAACAAACCCATATTCCACAAAAAAGTCCAAATTAACCTTATGATGCTGCTGATCTGATGTCACTGATGTTTGTGAATTGTGCATTTAGTCAGCTATCTGAAATTCTTTCCCTCAATTAAGCAAAAATGATGACACAGTGAAATATGTGGTTGGAATGGCAGGCATTAGCTTTGTTCTACAGAACTTAGTCTCTCTTAGTTGGGAACACTGGAGACTTTGGTCTAATTTTCAGCCAAGTGGAAGTATTTTCAGTGAAGTTGAAAAGGCGCAAGCTTTTATTGAAACTCAGAACTGGAGGCATTTGACCATGCCTGAGCATGAAACACAAAGCATGGCTTCACTTTGCAGTGCATGTTATTTAGTGCTCACATGGCATTAGATTAATAAACTTGCTCTGTCAAAGATCATACCCCAAATCTAATAAAAGAATACCATAATTTGTAAACTGCCCTACTAGTATGCAGTATGCCCTACTTGTATTATACCACAAGAAATAGTCATGGTGCTACATCAACCTTCTTTTATGCAATGTTTCATTAAAAAAAAAAAGTGCAAAAAATTAATTCAGCCTTCATATCAGGTAACATATTTCCATATCCAGCCCAACTCACCACTGTAGAGGTAAGGTTGTTTTTTTTGTTTGTTTTTTTGTTTGTTTGTTTTTGATTGTGGTCTACAGAAATGTAGGAAGTAACCAAGAATGCATCTGTGTTCCTTTAGCTCCATGTTCTGGAGTTACTAAGTCTAAATAGTGACACAGGGCATTAGATGGCTGTGGCTGCCTGCATGGAGATGATAAGTATGACATGTACTAACAATCATACTGCTTCTAGTAGAGAGGGAATCTACTTCTCTCATGCAGTCTGCTTAGTCTTCTCAACTCTCTTTATAACCACTGAATTGGGAATGTATTATTCACTCCTCCCTATGAACCAGAAAATAAATTCCGCTTATTTATTTAGAAAAGGAGGAGGAGTTAATAGTTATGAGGTAAATGGTTATTGTAATAACAGTTAGGCCTCCATTTTGTAGTCACCTGGGTCAGAGTTTGCTCATCCTATCCAAATGGTAAGACACAAATAATTGAGATTTTGACCAGCACAAAACTGATACAGGTTTGATTTTGTTGTTTTTGTTTGGTTTGATTTTGGGTGGGTTTATTGTTTATTTTTTTTTGTTGTTATTCCACTGCTGGAGAATATAGTCAGTTTGAAGGGGAGTTGTTCATACACATTAAAACAAGATGCCTAGCAGGGCTTCAACATCCTGACAGTAAGGCAGCACTTTCTATCTGCTCCATCAACCAATCTAGAAAACTCCTTGTCAGCTCTGTTGGACCCGTTTCCAGTATAGCTCATGCATTTGCTATCATAGTATTCTATTCAGCATCTCTGATGAAGATAAGGTCACCAGCTCACACAACCTAGATGAAAAAAGCCCGTAACACTGTGGTTGTGGTCTACCTGGACTTGAACAAAGTCTTTGACACCATCTCCAATAGCACACTCCAGGAAAAGCTGGCAGCCCACAGCTTGGACAGGTGTGTTCTTGCCTGGGTTAAGAACTGGCTGGATGGCTGGGCCCGGAGAGTGGTGGGGAATGGTGCTGCATCCAGCTGGTGCCTGGTCACTAGTGGTGACCCCCAGGGAGGGGAGCCCAGTCGTTGAGCCCAGTTCTGTTTAATATCTTTATTGATGATCTGGATGAGGGAATTGAGTGTACCATCAGCAAATTTGCAGATGATACCCAGTTGGGGAGGAGTGTCAACCTGCTGGAAGGTAGAAGGACTCTGCAGAGGGACCTGGACAGGCGGGATAGATGGGCTGAATCCAATGGTAGGATGTTTAACAAGGCCAAGTGCCAGGTCCTGCACTTTGGCCACAACGCCCTGCAGCACTACAGGCTGGGGCCAGAGTGGCTGGAGAGCGGCCAGGCAGAAAGGGACCTGGGGGTTCTGATCGACAGGAAGCTGAACATGATCCATCAGTGTGCCCAGGTGGCCAAGAAGGCCAGTGGCATCCTGGCCTGTATCAGGAATAGTGTGGCCAGCAGGACCAGGGAAGTGATTCTTCTCCTGTAGTCGGCATGGATGAGGCTGCACCTCGAGTGCTGTGTCCAGTTCTGGACCCCTAAGTTTAGGAAGGATGTTGACATGCTGGAGCATGTCCAAAGAAGGACAATGAAGCTGGTGAAAGGACTAGAGCAAAAGCCCTGTGAGGAGCAGTGAGGGAGCTGGGGCTGTTCAGCCTGGAGAAGAGGAGGCTTGGGGTGGACCTTGTCAGTCTCTACAACTACCTGAAAGGAGGATGTAGCCAGGTGTGGATTGGCCTCTTCTCCCAGGCAACCAGCAGTAGGATGAGGGGTACAGTCCTAAGCTGTGCCAGGGAAAGTTTAGGTTAGACATTGGGAAGAAGTTCTTTACAGAGAGAGTGATTGGGCATTGGAATGGGCTTCCCAGGGAGGTGGTGGATTCACTGTCCCTGGAGGTATTTAAGAAGAGACTGGATGTAGCACCTAGTGCCAATGTCTAGTTGACAAGGTGGTGTTAGATCAAAGGTTGGACTCAATGATCTCAGAGGTCTTTTCCAACCTAATTGATTCTCTGATTTTATAATTCTGTAAAAACAAGCAAGGCCTCTCTTGAACTGTGAATAACCTGAAATGTTCTTACTGCATGGACAAATATATCCATCAAAGTGGTAGCTGTTCTCATACTTCTTTCACCTTTTCAGGACAAGTATGTCATCTTTCCAACTGATTGTCTATGTGTGTTCCATTTCTTTCTATCTCTTAGAGTTGCAGAAATGAGAGTAGGTTTACTGCAAGATCTTGGAGAAAGGATCTTTTCTACCTCTTCCCTAAACAGAGTAGACATTTTCTTGGATGTTACCTCGCATCTTCTAGGCCATAATTCCATTATAAAACCTAATATTACTTGAAAAAGAGATGCTATAATATTGAAAGCAAATTAGACAGTCCTCACTAAATATAAAGGACTTACTTTTCTATTTGATATGGCAAGCACAGTACTTCAGTTATATGCCACTGGAGAGGGAGATGATTAGTATTAAACTGATTACTGATCATGCCCTAATTTTCAGTGATTCAGTCAATATCAAGTATGTAATTTCTCTTCTAAGTCCATGCTGCATTTCAGTACTCCAGGTATGTTTGGCTGTAATTGGAATTTCCCTTGCATCCTGACACCAAAAGTGATACAGTAACCCAGGTAAGAATTTTATATATCTGTGTCCTCCTCCTATTACCCTGTAAAATTTATACTTAAATGGAAACTGGTAGTAATTGGCCATTATTCTTCTTTCATATGTTCATGTACCCTGCATGTTTGAATGCAAACTACAGCTGCTCCAGTGATACTTTCTTATCTACTTTGTCTTCCAAAAATCATCATCCTGGTTTGTCTTGTTGATCACATATATCCAGTTATTCCTAAATAGTCCTAAACAGTTCTGGACCAAGCCTTTGTGTTTTCCCTTTAGACTTCTGTTGTGGACACGAGTGACTTAATTTTACCTAGCTGTCTGATCCCACAAACTGAAAGTCATAATGTGTTTTCTGAAGCAGACCAACTTTCTGATCCATCATATGTGCCAGAAATACACTTTGGATTATGGAGAAAAAAAATGAAAAGTCCAGGTCATGTGAATCTTGTTTGAAAGATAATAAAAACCAAACCAAAACAAGAAACCTCACAATAAAAATACCAAATAAACAGCCACCCTTAAAGTTCTAAAGCAGAAATTGTAGAGGTGTGAATTGACTTGTCATCAAGTTTGTGTGAACAAGTATGATGCATTACGTTCCTTTACTACAAGTTTTAAAAGTGACTTCTAAGATGCAACAGTCATGGCCGTCAATCCTGCTTTGCGCTGTTGCAGTTTTTCTTTGCAATTTTATCTTTTCCTGTTTGGACTCATTAACTTCTTGCATCCACTGTGTTCCTCCAAGTGAACTGCAAGCTGCCATCTTCAAATGCCAGCAATTTTCTTGATGCAAAGGCCTGTCACTTCTTATTTAATGGGGCAGAATTATTAACCTTAATCATACTTATAGTCCTTAATTACACTTAAGTGCAATTCTGTATTGATGTTCCATGTCATGATGGACCTGATTTATGATCTCGCATAAACCACGATTCTCATGATGATGGTCTTGTGCTTTATTTAAGGACTGAGCTACTTCCATCTTGTTCCAATTTAACACAGTCAGGTAAGAGTAGAATACTAATATCCAGTACAAAATATTAGTGTCACATGTGTGGTTTCTTTTTCTTCATCTTCAGGACACAGGCCTGATATAAACAGTAGGACCATTTTCTGTAAACAAAACAATTTCAGGGTGTAATTACATAGTTACCTTAAAGCATTGCTTGCTGTCTTTCACTTCTACGCAGTAATACCGAGCAACTTACTTATATGGTTAAAAGTGCAAAAAAATGGAACTCAATATCATTCATGATGGCTGCTGCAGCTCAAGGACTTTCCAGAACCTCTTCTAGAACTTGAGGATTGTGGGGTTTTTAAGGCATTACATCTTTGATTGGTTGAATATGCCATGTGTATATTCTCTGTGTCCCCTCCTACAGAGTTTATCCTTCTTGATTTTGAGAAAAATACCCAGCTAGTTACTAATTGCAATAGATGCCTCAAAAAATTCATGTTATTCTTCACTTAGCTTAATATTTTGTTGCAGGTTGTATTCAACTATGTCCTCACAACTCCTCTGTGCCCTGTTTAGTTATGGGATGAAAGCACTGGATATAAATTCTGTTTCTGCTTCCTCTCAAATATGTTGAGATTCAAGAAACCCGTATATGTTGGCTTTCTGTAATATAATCTGAAGTTTTGGGGCAATGGAGTTAGTATTCCTGACTATGTACATCAGCAAACACAAGACTTTTAGATGTTGTGGTTGTTGGGGGCTTAGAGGGATTCCTGTGCTTGACTAAAACAAATAGCCCTTTTCTATGAAAAACACAGTTTACATTCTTTGCTGTAAAAGTTAAAATAGTTATTTTAATACGATTTGGTGAAAGAATCTGTAATTTCTTTGCAAGTTTCAATTTCTTCTGAGTTTTTTTGTCTGGTTTTTTCCCATAAAATATATTCCTTGCAAGTATGCACTAATATTGAGAGATAAAAAGCAGAAAAAATAATTTGACCTTTCTCTGTTGAAAGCATAAATTTTTATAATTTTCGTCAGTGATGTTTACTGGATTTGAAAACGATTAAGTGAATAGTAATATTGAACACCTATTAATGTGTGACCTTTTGACCTATGGTGAACTGTAATTGTTCTTTCTTAGTTAAAACACTTTCATTTTGTTTGTAGGGATTTCAAATATAAATGCAGCCAGATTAAAGTGCACCAGCACTTCCTTACCATCTGGGAAAGGTGTTATTCTTTCAAGAGAACTTGATTGAAGTGATAAGAAACAATGCATAGCACAGGACTGAGAAATGATAGTGCTAATAAACTTATTTCTTCAGTAGTATTGAAGTAATCCTCCCATCCCCCAGACCAGCAGCAAGGGAGATCTCAGCAATGACAATACATTATTTGTGTGGTTTATTATCAAATAGTTTTATTTGTGGATCTGCCTTCTGTTCTAAATCTAATACACATTTCTAAACTCTATAGGTCTGAGGTGCACAAAAGAGTCAAAAGCAAAGAAAGGCAAATGCTCTACCTGTGTCAAGGTGTTTCACCTTCAAAATTGATTTGCATCCAACATGCCCACACAGTTGCATTGCTCTCTAGTTTGCCTACAGTTATTACCCTCTGTGAAGCACAGTGGGAATGGCTACTTGGAGGAGTGATGGAAAAGGTTAGCTACTGCCACTGTGTTATTCATCTGCCTTACATCAGCTGCTGAATTTTGCCATATTGTCAAGAAAGATGCCAGACAAAAACTAGCTGTGGGCTGAATTAATTACTTTGAGGAAAGCAGTCTGCTCTTAGCTATTTCTTTGTTGTTTACCCCTCAGTTATGGGAAAGGATTAGATATTTACTGTACACATGGTATACAGTTGAAATTTATAAATCAAATGTTGGCTGAACTGGGTGAATTGTGCATTTGTAGATTGACTGTTGTGTGCAAATTTGTGTAGAAATGCAGGCAGTGGGACACAAACCTGGGGAAGATAGTATGTCAACAACTTGCCACTTAAATCATGTTCTAGAAGAATATCATGTTGTAGAAGAAAATTTTTCTGCCCATGAATGATTGTTTGTGGAGGTTTCTTCTCAGTCCCACTGATTTGCTTCACTGAGGGTGTCTGACTGTCTCTAGCAATTTGCCTATAATTTAATGGGAATCCTGAACCTGTCCTGTTCAGGTCTAAAGTTTGTCCAGGGGGACTAAAGAATGTCCTGTTTCTCAGCCTCAATACTTAACAGCACAGTCTTGGCTTTGAAACTTTTACTTATACTTCTTAGTTGTTAGCTCAGTATTAAAACATACATATTTTAGTGTCTGAAGCTGCCTCCAGTATAGTGCAATCCTCAAAGTTAAAACCCCCACAACTAAACTACTCAGCAATCACGAAAAATTACTCTTCATAGATAAAACTCCCAAGTCTATGCATCACCATGAGCCTCACCTGCCTTTTTCCTTATGTGATGATCTACTTTCCAGATGAGCCATTTTGCCTGTGCAGATGAGCATTTGCTTAGTTCAAAGTCCTCTGAGTTTGGGACTCAACATTTGGCTACTGCCTGCTTAACCCCTGGTTTGTCCTGATCCTGTATGAAGTTGCTGCAAGTAGGATTTCAGTTGGATTTTTAAAAATGCTTTCTGGAAAAGAATATGCATTTTCTTATATTCAGAGCAGTATGAAGGTTTTTTGTGTCAATAGGTTCTGTGAGTAATCTGTTAATCTGTGTAACATCTCTTAATCTAATATAGGGAATTCAGTTGTCTTAAATCAAAGGTAAACAAAATTAGAGTAAGCCACTTATTCAACATATAAATATTTCCAGAAATGATTAGGGTTTTTTATGTCACAGATGAAGGGGCTTGGGAAATAGGACAGTGCACTCGCATGCTCTGTTCTTCCTTTCTTTTCCATCTTCTATCCCTTCAATCTGTGCATTAGTATTTGGTTGCAAGAAAACTGAAATAAAAAATTAGATCAATTTGAGGGAATTCTCCTTCCCTAGAAGTTTCCAGATTTACCGTCATAATAGATGTGCATTCACTTTTTTTGAAGTCACAAGGAGCAACTTTTATAGAAGACGGTACTAGAGGAATGGGCAGACTAATTCTGTAACCAAAATGCAAACAGATGCTCCCTTACAAAACGTATGCTGTGCTTTTAGAAATTTATTACCCTGCAGCTGTTCATTGCACCCTGAGCTGTTCATCTCCACTGAGATAGGATGAATGAATTTGTAAATGCTCCAAGTTCATATCAATACAGAATGAAACATGTTCACATAAAGTAGTATTAGTAATATTAAATAGCTACTGTTTTTTCCATGGATTTTTCTTTCTTATCTAAGTGTCCTCAAATTTAAACAGCATTTATTTAGCTGAGTTTTGCTGATTATCAAAAAGTTTATTTTCTTGCAGTTTTAAACTTTATTCCTAATGTATTTTATTCAGATTATTTTTGATTGGAAATTAAGTATAAACATACTAGGAAGAGAAAAAATCAACTCTTATTGCTTAGAAGATGTAATAGAATGAAGGCAATATGTGCCAAACCTTGCTCCTAGATTTCAGCTGAAAGGATTCTTCCTCTATATCTTTTTCTTTTCCTAGGCTGTGTCACAATAGACACTTAAGAAGATTCAGAATTCTGAATAAGTTTTAGATGATACAGATATGAAAATATGAAGTGGAGAGAACAGAAAGGAGTATAAAGCTGCTAAATGGTTAGTAAAGGAAGACAACATATAATGCTGAAAGGTCAACTATCAGACTGTAAGTACATAATTTTTAGGTTCACTAAGGATTGTTCCTTTTTAAATTTTATCTTTAATGATTTCGTAAATTATTTTCATATAAAGAAGTAGGTGATTCCTAAATTTTTATTTTCTGGTAAGATATACTGGTGAAAGTGCCAAGAAAAGAAAAAATATTTTTGGGTTACATATTATATGGCCAGCAGAGCAAACTACTTAGACAATGCATGAACTTAGCTGGACATAAATGCTTCTGGTAAAAAAAAAAAACAACTAAAAACAAAAATGAAACTTTGGAAAAGCCTAAAAAATGGGATCTAATGTCAAGAAACATAGCTACTTTATAAGATAGCAATTTAATGAATCTTATTATACATACATTGGACTATATGATGAAATTCTTAGAAGTGTAGCAAATTATGTTAGTAAAATTAAAATGCAATCCTAGGAGAAAAGATAATTGATCACATATAAAGCAAAATGTCCAAGCTCTCTGACTTGAACTCAGCTGAATTTTACTAAAATTCTGAAATATTGTAAGTGCTCAATTATTAACATCCTGATAATAAGACAATTGCGAAGTTGCAATGTTGAATGAAAGATTGCAAAGTGCTACTTGTTTTAAATGAGTTTAGGGCTGTGGGCTAAAATTAACATCCAGAGCTATTTGAAAAATAATTTGTGACCAATTAAATGAAGGTGTTATAATACATAAGCCAAAGGACCCATTTTGGGACTTGTCTCTGCAAGTCTGATGGTGGCATTTCTTTGTAACCCTATACACTTTCCTTTAACTATACTGATTTTTGTGGAATTATTAGAAAATTGTACATTATTCATTATTGCAATTGCTCTGCATTTTGGTTTTATGTTAAAATCACACCCAGACCTGTTCTTTCTGTATTGTAGTTTGAGGGCTGTCTTCCAGGTGAAGTTGTATTTTTTTTCACTGCTTGTTAAAGTCAAGCAGAAAAATCATTGATATGTGTCTGTACTAAATTCCTGTACACATATCAAGTAGAAAGAAATAGGGTAAACTAACCTCCAATCCTACAAAGAGAAATGATATTGCTTGATAAAGTCCTTGGGAATTGCATTAGGTACAAATAAGCCCTCTGGTCTTGGAAATGATCAATGGCAGGTAGGCTGTCTCCTTTTGGTTATATTTCTTCTATTGTTCTGGAATGGACAATTACCATGTCAAAGGATTTAACCAACTGCTTTAAAATGTCATTAATTTTCATAAATGAAATGTATCACAGGAAATAGCTCCAGTGCTTAATTTCAGAAGCTTGGATAATATACTGTGGACCTATCTTGGGACAAGCAGTCCTCTAACATTTTGTTTGCCCTTGAGATTTAGAAGGAATCATATCTATAGTATTCATAATAAGTAGCAATTTAACCAAGTTCAAATTAGATGTGAACAAATGGATTAACAAGCACCTCATTAAAATTTTAATTTCCATTTCATTTATCAGTTTTAATAGAATCAACTCTGTTTCAGGGTGGGGGAGGATTAATTTCCAAGTATAACATCAATTTCACTTGTTTTTATCAATAGCTTGATTTTTTCCCTGTAAAATATACTTTGCGTAGTTTCAAAATATCAGACTTGCACATGGTTAAATGTTAAAAGAATAAGGAAAATCTAGATTGATTTAGTGGGTATTTTTTAAAGTACTAAACTTTACAGTACTACTGTATGTATGTTCCTCTAGATGATAATATATGCTTAATTGTAATGATTTTAAGAAGAATGAATGAATTTAAAATAAGCACATATTGGGGAGATATTTAAATATTTCACTGAAAATACCAGCGTAAATATTTCAGAAGTAAATTGTGACTTTTAAACTTTACATTCAGATTCCAACTTCAAAGAAGTATTTTAAAGTACTTTGAATTGCTTGGATAGCATATATCATAAACATGTGCAGAATTCTCACAATTTAATGTTTCCTTGCAAATAGCTGTTCTGAAACTCTAACTTGAATATATCTATTACTGAAGAATGATTTTTATACAAAAATGTATGGCTTAAAAATGTGTTTTATTAACACTTGTTTTCAAGGGAAAAATAAACCAAATGATAGGAATTTAAGACTTTTATCTTGTGGTGGTTCATGAACTCCCCATGTTCTGTTGTGGTGTATTCTGGGTGCCAGGTGCCAGATTTTTGGTTACAGAAAATGTTTTCTCAGGTATGTTTTTCCCCCAAATATTTTCTTCATGTTCTTTTTCATTTTGCTCTGACACTTACTATAAATATCACTAAGAGAAACAGATTAATTATTTAGGGCCCTCTTTATATGTAGCACCAATATGAATGTCAAATTCTTAAGACTGTTAAGTCTCGTATAATTTATATGGAGGTCTACCACTTCAAATCTTTACACAGCATATGGAAAAGCAAGTAGTTTTCACTGTAATCGCAGGTTGTGTGCTTGAGTGAGAGAAAAGACTTGGGATAGCATTTCAGGCACTTGCAAAATTTTCCAGCACAAGCTTTGGGCAAGAGAAAAAATTAATATGAGCAAAATGCCTGAAAAAGAATTCAAAGCAATGAAATATGTTGCTTAAGATGGAGAAATATATGTTAGTCTTTTTGGGTGTTAGTACAGGTTGAGACTAAACTTGGTAATTGTCAAGGGGTTTTTTTGATATTTTTGGTTTGTTTGGTTTTTTTTTCCAAATAAATATGTTTAAAAGTAGCTTCTCTGTAATTTTGTAATCAATTTTAGACAGCTGTTTTTCACTGAACTGTTTGCAGCTGTGGTGTAAAAATCTAAAATTACATAAGTACCAGAGTATTCATTAGCATCTTAAAAAAGAAGCTATAAAATAAAAAAAATAATAAATTAAAAAACCCCAATAAAACAAAACAAAAAACCAAACCAAAAGCACCACACCTCAGGAATTAATTAAAAATAAAACAAATCATTCCAAGAGTAGCAACCTGATATACTAAAACATGAATAGCATGTTTCTCATTCTTTTTCAGTTGAAGTGATTCTGAGAACTCAAGAAAACTATCTTAACAGGTTAAGAAAACTGTAAGTCAAGAAAATGTTCTGATTTCACATCTGAAAGATAAAGACTTACTAAAGATAAAGAAACCTTGAGTAAGTTGCATACTTACAGATGTGTGGTAGTGCTTCTTGGTTGCTGCTGAGGGTGGCTGGCTACTTTTTTCAGGAAGAATTGCATGAGCAGGTTAACAAGGACAAATGGTTGTCTGAATGTAAGAAATGCATCAGGTCAAATTAAATGCGTTGTGAGGCCTCTGTTGTTCCACTGCTACAACAGCCTGACTTTCCATTATCTAGATTACTTAATGTATTTGAACTTCTGTTTGGCAAAAGAGTGAATAGAATATTTTTTTTTTCCTTCCAGTCTTCTTTCTGTTCTTGAGAGTTTTGTTCTGCCACAAGTTTATGTTCTTTAATGTGTAATTATATCTCTGGTATTAACATGTCTAATTTGATGTACCTTCATGTCACCCTAGGTCTACAAATTCATTTATATCATACAGATTCAGAGCTAATTTATAATTGGTGCCATTTTGTAAATGTCGTGGTTTAACTTCAAAGGGCAACTGAGCACCACACAGCTGCTCCTCCACTTCCCCCCACCCTGCCCTCCATGGGATGGGAGGAGAATTGGAAAAGTAAAACTGAGAAAATTCAAGAGTTGAGATAAAGACATTTTAATAGGTAAAGCAAAAGTCATGCACACAAGCAAAGAATTCATTCGCCACTTCCCATGGGCAGGCAGGTATTCAGCCATCTCCAGGAAAGCAGGGCTCAATCGTATGTAGTGGTGCCTTGGGAAAATACACACCATAACTTTGAGCGCTTCCTCCTTTCCTTCTCTTTCCCCATCTTTATATGCTGGTATCATATATCCCTGTGGTCAGTTGGGTTCAACTTCCCTGCCTGGGTCTCCTCCCAACTCCTTGTGCACGCCCAGCTGCTTGCTCATGGAGTGGGGTGAGGAGCAGAAAAGGCCTTGATGCTTTACAAGCACTGTGCAGCCATAGCTAAGACATACCCAACTCATAAACAGTTTCCAGCCCAAATCCAAAACATAGCCCATACTAGCTACTATGAAGAAAATTAACTCTACCCCAGCCAAAACCAGCTCAATAAATCATACCTTGCCGTACTATTGTATTAAGTAATGTTTTGACAGGTTCTAATAAAACTTTTCTTTCTAACTGGTTGGAGACAAAGGAATATGTCAGGGAACTGAAAGGGTACGTTGAGTTATTAAGGTAAATTAATTCTGGTAATTGCTATGAAGGCAGAAGATTGAAGTACAGGCTAAGGTTAATAAAGATAATTTAGACATTTTATTCATATATATACTTTTTTTCTGTCAGGATTTACATTTCCCAGAATGCCTCTTCAGTGTGTATTTCAACTAGTGGTCTGAATGTTATCAAAGACCAAGCACATACTTGGAAAAGTACAACTCTTTGCTTCTTTTCCAGAAGGTATGGTTTCCTCCTGTAAATTGAAGTCACAGTTTATTGAAAAGATGTCTTAAAAAAACCCAAAACAAAACAAAACAAACTCACAAAAAACTAATACAACAACAACAACAAAACCCAGATAAACCAAACCCAGAGAAGAACAAAAAAAGAAATTTGTTAAGCTCATTTGGCTGGGTATTTTCAAAGACACAGCTTGTCTCTCTGCCATTAAAAAAATCACATGGAAAACCCCAATCTTCTAAGGAAATGTCCATATTTTACAAAAAGGCAGATGCAGTGAATAAATATTTCCCCTCTGAGTGTTCTGTTCTGTGAAGTACTAACACACAACATCATGATGAAATATTGTCATCAAAGGCAAGTCTCCAACACTGGCAGGTATTTTTTAACTACCCTGTGATTGAAAGACTTGGAGCACTTTTCTTTTTGTATCTTTTTAGTGTCTTAATCAAAATGTCTAAGGTACACAGCTGAATGCTTACAAAAGTCTAACTAGTCTCTGGGGCCCTATGATGGCTTGCACATTTGTGATATTATTTGACGGATTATACATTAGTCCATTTCAAGCATTGTTGAAGTCAGGAGACAATCCAAAACCATAGTGCAAAGTGGTTTTCAGTAAAAATTCTGCTGAAAAGGTTTCTTCCCACTTATGTGAATGATTGGCAAATAATATTTACATAGAAATGCTCTTCTGATGCTTGTTATGACTTAAATCTTTAGATCTTGAGATTGATTGTGTAGATCAGTTTCAAACTTAGAGATTATCATAGAATCACATAATGGTGCAGGTTAGAAGAGACTTCAAGAGGCCAACTCTCTTCTCAAGGCAGCATAGACTGTAAGTCAGACTTTATGCAGTCTGGCCTTGCAAACCTCTGCATAACCTGTCTGGGCAACCTGTTCCAGTATTTGACTGGCCCAGAGGGTGAAATTTCCCTACATTCAGTGACAACCTTTCTTGGTTCAACTTAAATATTCTTTGTGTGTCTTTGCTGACCATCTTGGTGACCCTCTACTGAGCATAGTTCAGTTTATCAATGGTTTTCTTGTAGTAGAGGAGATGACAAAATAGGATGTGCTGCTCTGACTAGCAGCCCCACCCTCAAGCATATCTATGGAGCCTGCTCCAGACTGGTGTCATCTGCGGACTCCATGAGAGCATACTCTCTTTCCTCCTCTAGGTTGTTCTTTGGGATGTTAAAGAGGACTGGTCCCAACACAGATCCCTTTAGTACACCACTTTTTGCTGGCCTCCAGGTAGAGTTTGGCACATTAGCTGTCTAAGCCTGACTATCTGATCAGTTTTTTAATTTGGCAAGTGGTCCGTAAATCCAGATTTACATTTTGCACTGGGTATAAGGATATTCTGGAAGACAGTGTTTAAAGCTTGATAGTCAATAGTGGATCCCAGACACAGTTAAAATTTCCTGGAATGAAGAAAACATTGATGCCTTTCAGGACTTTTCCATTGTTTCTGTCTAGAAGCTAGTCCATACCTTGACAGGCAAATTTTTATAAACAAATGTTTGTGAAGCCGAATTGTTTATCATTTGCGGATAAGTTTTTTTGTAAGTGGTGCATCACTGCTTGAAGCAGAGATCATAAACTTTGGACATATTCATCCAAAATGTTTTTAAAAGCTATCATCTGATATTCACGTGTACTGAGTTTGGAACAACCTTTGACAGAATAGGAAAAATTCAGATATGAAAATGCATGCAGGAGTAAGGAGGTGATTCTCTTCTAAGAACCTGAAAAGTCTATGAACAGAGGTGGTCTTTTATTGCTGATGTTTATTCTTCTATTATTGTTTTTGAAACAAAAACAATACTCTTGACTCACTTTTTACCAAAGCAAGACATTTTATTTTGTCTGTTTTACCTTTTGCTGAACAGTTTTTTGAAGAGTTGGCTTTTATTTCTTTTCTTGTCAGGAAAACCCAGCTTGCTGAAAATTAATTTTTTTTTCACAATATGGCAGAGCCTCCATTAAGATAAATGCATCATTTTGGCTTGACATTCACAGTACTACATTTGGATGTGCTAACAAAGAATTCTGTTTATGTCAAAATGGCTGTATGTTTTCATTTTGATTGGTATACAACTGTATGTTTTTGCCAGTCTTATTTCTTTCTAAGTAGCAAAATGTAACCTTGTAAAATTCTTTGTATTATGTTTATGTAGAAAGTCTATTTTCAGTCTTGTGCAGGTACTTAAGAAACAAACAAGCAAGCCAGTAAGGTTATTTACCTTTCAGTAAGCTATGGGTTTTTTTAGTTGTTCTGTACATGTATTTTCAACAGCTTGCCCCTTTTTTGTCAGAAGTCATCATTTTCCTGCCTGAATCCTGTGTGGAAAAAGAACTAGATGATGGTTGAGATTGTTGTGGGTTTTAGTCTGGTGTATACATAGGTGATAGAAACTTTGAGTAAGACCTTTTGAAATTCAGAAATTTTCTGTGATTACTGTAGTGCTCCCATATTGATATTCTGAAGGTCCAAGGTTAGGTTAGATTTTGAGACCTCACCTGAAGAATGATGTTCAGCTCTGGGGTCACTAGCATAAGAGAGATATGGACTTTCTTGGGCAGTTCCACAGGAGGAGCATAAAGGTGATGTGGGAGCTGCCAACACCTCCGCTATAACAGGCTGAGAGTTGGGATTGCTTAGACTAGAGAAAAGAAGGGTCTGGGGAGACATTAAAACACCCTTCTAGTACCTAAAGGAGGCTTACAGGAAAGATGGAATGGATCGATTGGTCAGTCAGGGAGTGTAGTGATAGGAGGAGGGATAATGGATTTACACTGAAAGAGGATAGGTTTATATTAGATATTAGGAAGAAATTCTTTCCTATGTGGGTGGCGAGGAGCTGGCAGAGGTTGTGCAAAGAAGCTGTGGCTGCTCCATCCCTGGAAGCATCCATGGCCTGGTTGGAGGGGCTTTGAGCAACCTGATCTAGTGGAAAGTGGCCCTGCCCATGGCAGGAACTAGATCTTCTTTAAGGTCCCTTCCAACCCAAGCTGCTCTATGCTTCTATAACTGGGATTTGGTGTGTTTTTTGTTTTTTTTTTTTCTTTTTAACATACATTTGTAGTATTGTAATCCTATATTGCAGTGCAGGATTGATACTACCTGTGAATGTATTTAGAATGAACTAGTATATCGAGTGCGTCACTGCCTTTTTTTCTGTCTTTCAAGTGGTATAGAAAAAGCAGGTGGTTCTTAGATCATCTGACTGAAAATTACATGAGAGTTATGATCTGTAGCTCAGCCTGGATTAGACAAATTGTTGGCTGACTAGTGAAGCTGTTCAGAAAAGGTGGCTGACATCAAAGCAACTCATGCAGTGTTACATTGGTATGATTCAAAACAGCTTCTTTTTGAGGTATTTCTTACTCATACTCTTGTCTCATATTTGTTAAACCTAAAATATATTTTTTTGTTTTTATTTTTTAGCATCTTTTGAGATGTTGCCTCAGTGTTTTTGTTGTAGAAGAGAGCACTAGTCTTTGATTTGTTATTGTTGAAATGGCTGACATGTTCAAAAACAGGTACTGTCTCTGTACACCTTCCAGCATCACTGATTCTTGCTACAGGCTTTGAGCCTGTGAGAGTGGCTTCTGTGATTACCTCTCCTGCAGCTTTCAATGCTGACTGTGTTGACAAAAAAGCCTTCAAGAGTTTTGGTTCTAAATCCAATCATACAAGTTTGTGGTTTTGTTTTCTCTTGGGTTTCTTTTCTACTTGTGGTCTTTCTCAGCCCTCTTAGCACTTTTACTTTTTATTGCCTTACAACTCTTGGCAGCCAGGGTGGTGGGAGAATACTGGTAATTACAGATGAGACTTTGACAGTAGAATTTTTTTAAAGCATGTGGAAAAATGTTAAACTAAGAGTGAAGAGCTTAAAAATGAGCTTTAACAATTTGTTATGGACTAAATTTAGGATTTAGTTGTTTGGGACTGCTCTGCTTTTGTAAAGTCAGTTATGTTTATGTTGCTTAAAGCATATAAAAAGTGAACTAGGAAATAAAGATGATTCTTCATATATTAATGTACTTAAAACATGGGGAAACTTAGGTTCCATTACTTATTCTTTTTAACAAGTTAATCTTTTTATTCTTACTTATTCTTTTTAACAACTGACCTTCACTTTGTCCACTGTATCAGGACAAGCTCTTCCAGGTTTCATCACTCTTCCAGTTAAAGCTATGCCAGTAATCAGACTACAGTTGAAGATCTGATGGATGAAGCACTGAAAGAAATATAACAGACCAGAAAAGTCAAATCCATTATAAGAAACTTAATTCACATTTTTGTTTCATTTGAAAAGATGCAATATTAAAAATGTATTTTAAAAAAGGCTTGTTTCATACATGTTTTGAGTTAGGCACTGAACAAAATATGTGTTATTGAGTAATGATGGTGCAGATTTACCTGGAGGATATAAGTATGATGGCGTGTATAGAAGTAATCAATCACAAATTTAGTAAAATATATGGCAAATGTTTTAGAATAGAAGCTTTTTTTTTGCCACTTAGTCTATAGCTTGTGATTTTGTCATTATTTATTTTTGTCATTATCTGTGAGAGCAACTGGACTGTAAGAGAGTTAAAAACAGTCTTCATTTACTATTACAAATATTTAAACTTCACAGAAGAGCTCATTAGAATTATAACTATTGTGTGAAAGTCCATATTATATTACTAATTTGCTCTATTTTGTTTCCTTTACAAGGCAGTCTTTTAGTGTCTAGTCTATCAGCCCATGACTTAATCATAAGATTTATACTTTCTGTCCTTAGAGTGTTGAAAGGTCAGCGGAATCAAAAAACATTGCCTTTGGCCATCCATTATGAGTCATAGACCTATTCTCCTTTGTTGAAAGCAACTATCAGACTATCTGAGAGGTATTCCTTTCAAAGTTGCAATGCTTACTTTGTTTCCCTTGCAATCAGTGGGGTAAAATCTCCCAAGCATTTGGAGCTTCTAAGCAATTTGCTGAAACAGCAAATGATCTGACGGACCTTAGCTGCCTATTTTGACAACCCTTTGAAGAAAAGTTGTTTTAAGACAGGACATGTCAGGATAACACAAATAAAAATTGTGCATTTAAATTTAAAGAAAGAATGTTAGCATTTTAAATGCTTTGTAATGTCAGTCATTAAACACTACTTGTAATTTCCACCTCTTACTAGAAATGCAATTCACTAATAAGTTATTTCCTCTGCAGTTATTTTCTGAAATAAAGAAGAGAGTAAGGAAAAGTAACAAGAAGGATTTGTTAAAAGTTTATTAAGGACTTGATTGAACACTTTGCTGCAAATGATCATCAAATTCCTCTATCAGTTTTAATAGCCATACTGTATGTACTCTGAAGTAATATGTGGATGCTGCCTCTAAGTATGGCCTCTGAAAACATTCTGCCAAAACGCAGAGTTTGATGCTTTTAAATTGTAGTACGTGGCTTGTGTGCCAATTGCCATAGTGCCTAAGACCAATGTTGAATGTACTAACTTAAGTACATTGACCCTTGCACTCCAGTGTTCTGGGCACTTCTGGTTTACAGTCTTAACTGTCCAGGGACCATATAACAGTTAAAGCAAGGAACATGCCAGCTTTGCCGGAGAGTGTCGTCCACATCAATAAAACGTGTAAAAGTGCTATAGATCAATGGTAAACCTCAAAAATATCTACATAAAATTCCCTGCCCCAATTTCTTTGCCAAATGCTAAAAGACTTTGAGTGCTCTTCAATATCCTTTTCTGGCTCAGACTTTTTTTCTTTCCTCCAGATCTTTCATCTCATTAGAGTGGTAAGACCCTGGTGAGGAAGAAAAAGAACCCTCAGAGCTTTATCCTGTAGTTTACACTAGTATTTGTCATGTTACAGCTTGAGAATAAGATTTCTGCATTCTAGTGGAATGTCTGACAAATAGAGCAATCTCATCTAACTTTGAAATTATCACAATTTTAAGCATAGGACTTATGCCAATAGCCCAGTTTTAATCCAGATGACCTGAGAATGTTCCTCCAAAACTAAATTATCAGACAAAATACACTGAAAGTGTATTTCAGGCTCTTGTTCTTCCAGGTACCCTCCTCATTGTTCTGTATTAGAGATACTTTGCTATTCTTAATGCTTCTCTTATTTATGTGTGCAGCATGATTTCTTAGTAATATTATTTTATGTCGAATACTGCTTTTGCATAATTTACCAAAAGAAAATAGCTTTTGGTCAAAGGACTTATCTAAAATGCTCACAATTTTTCCAATTTATCCATGGTCTGTTAACTTGCTTAGACAAGTAATATTAATAAAATTCTTAGAAATAAAATCATTTATATATGAAGTGCCAATTAAAACAATTGCATACATTTTCAACTTGGGAATCAAGTTAGATGACTGTTTGGGAAAAATACTGACATCTTAATAAGACTAGCATCCTGACAGCTTTATATTTGAAGGGCATGCTAGCATGTATACGTAAAACAATGTTTAAATCTCTGGGGCCTGTGTTGAAAGGTGTTTGCTATGTAAACTTTGTAGATGTTAGTGTGCAGACATTTGATTTGTTGCACTGGTTTACATTCAAACTCTCCAAAAGTGGCCAGCACTAAAGGACTAGAAGTCTTATAATAAAGGAAGCATATTGTGCTTCATTTTTTACTAATATTCACCAAACTCCTAGCAATGTTCATCTTATTTGCAAGTAATATTCCTGTGGTTTGTAGCCTTTGAACCTTTGCTCTGTATTTTTCTCAATGAGTTATTTTTTAAACCTATCAATCTGTATGCACTGGTAGTTATTACCACACTTCTATCCTTATGGTACAAAGAATAGTAGTTCCTTGTTTTGAATAAATTTGATTATTTCCTTTGTAGTTTTCTAGCTATTTAGTTATGATAATTCATACAATATTCCTTGCTCTCCTTCTTCACACTCCTTTGTAATTTATAGGTCTTTTTCACGTCTCTTCTGAGTTGACTCCTTTCCAAGTGGACTTTGAGTTTATCTCTGACTGTCTGAAAGCTGTTCTCTACCTTGTTTACCCTTCACTTGCATTTCATAAGATTGCATATTATGGAAAACAGTAGGATCAAAATATATGAATGTGGACAAATGAATGCTCTAATTAACAACTGCTTAATCAATGTGTGGAGTCTGCTTAACCTTCTGCTCCAGAAGGGATCATAAGAAGTCCTTTGGGAAGGGGATGAAAAAGGCTCAAGTAATTCATATCTACCAGAAGTCCACTAATTCTGATCTTGATTGTAGCCTCTGTTAATGTGTCCAGTATGGCATCTGACTTAGAGGTCTGTGGTTGCTGAAATTTCCCAGATACCTTTCATGAACATAGTTGTTGCTTTTGTTTTCCTGAATTCCTATACCAAAGGAAAACAAAAAGTTACATACTACCGATAGTAATTCAAACAGTTCATCCCTGAGTTGTACTCAAGTATGCTGCCAGGTCCTGGTGATTCTCTCTGTTTGTACTATAACCTCTTTCACAGTTCAGTTTCAGACAGACTCTCAGTTGCAGCCCCTTCTGCCCAAGAAGGGTTCTGATACAGTCAACTCCTCAATGTCTTCTATGACAGATGCCAATGCAGAGGCCTAGTTCAGTTTCTGTGCAATGACTTTGAGTGATGTTGTTATATCAAGGTGGTCAGTTGATCCTACAAACTCAGTGACAGAGCTTTTACTTCTGATGTTTTCATGGAATCATAAAATATTAAGGGTTGGAAGGGACCTTAATGATCATCTAGTCCCAACCCCCACTGCTATGGGCAGGGATACATCCCACTAGACTGGGTTGCTCAAGGCCTTATGGCCTTTTTTTTTCAGAAAGAAAAATTTAGCATTAGAAGATGTGATCCACCTATTTAAGGTAGATTATTAGGATCGCTGGGGTTTTTGTTTTTTCTTCCTCTTGAGTTGCTTTTTCATGTGTTTATATTTAATCTGTTAGAATTTCTTTCTATTTTCTTTGCATAAATATAATTTCTTTTTTTTTTTTTAACTACCTCCTTTTTTTTTATTGTTGTTAAATCAGACACCCACAGTGCTATTTGTTTTCTGGATCAGAGAGAACCAGACTGTACACCTTCATAGTGTCCATGGCACTGAGATGCCCTTCCTATTAATACTGGTAATAGCTAATTTATTTTTTTTTTAAAAAAAAGGGTTATGAATAATGATTCTGAATCATTCCTATAAATCCTGTGTGCAATAATATTTCTTTCAGCATTTTTTGCTAAATCTGTTTTGTTTTCTGGTGCAGATTTGACCATGTACTTAAATTCATTCTCATCTTTCATTTGTATTTGATGCTGGCACAAACTCTGATTTGGGGAGAGGAGAGGAGTCTAAGACACAGAGATATGTAAGGAAGTTAGGGAAAGTGGGAGGGAAAAAATGTCAGAGAAAAGAAGCAGAAATTAAAATGGTAAAAGACATAAGAGAGAGGAAAAAAGGGAAAAAATGGAAGTGAAAAGACAAGGGATGTACTACATCATGAAACAAACTTAAAAATTATATATTAAAGAAGATCAATGACATAGGTATTTAAATAGTAGAATCCAGAATATATCTAGTTAAATACTACGCACATAAGTATGCAAAATTTAAAGTGCTAACACATATAAGCACATAAAACCTGAAGTCATGAAACACTTAATGACTCAGCTATAAATCATTTGTCTTCCACCAGTCTCAAACTTAATGGAGCAAGATAGTGGGAGGTGCAGCTTTGGCCTCTTGATGTCGTGAAGAACTGCTCCTATCTTTATGGCCCCAAAGCTATATAGCTAGTTTGACTCCCTTGTCTTCTGCATATTTCCTAAAATTATTAGTTACCAGGATGCGCTAATGTAAGAATTATTATTGAGTTTTTATTTTGTTTGAAGCTTAGTAGAATAAATGTGCACCTACTTTTTTGTTTGTTTGTTTTTGTTTGTTTGTTTTGTTATACTTTACAGGAAGAATGAATTTTATATTAATGAGTATATTTCTGTGAAGTGCTGAATATTTTTTGATGATGCCATCAAATGTTGAAGCCTTGTAAGAAATTTAATCAAAGACTCTGAAGACACAGCTCTCAGTTTTTGGTGAACACAGTAGCTGTAGAAGTCACTTATCACTGATACAGATTAGATGCTGTTAAATATATTAATATGTGCTACTTCTAGAACAAGCAAATTTCAGATTCATTAAAATAATTTTATAGAAAAAACTGCAGTTTTACACTGAAAAGCTTTTTCTTCTTGAGTAAAGTTCTCATGTGAGTAGTAGTAAGTTCAATTTTTTCTGTATCTGTCAGATTTAAACATCTGCTAACTGGACTGTGTGTGTTACTTACAGCTTCTACACTTAGAAATCTTTAAAGACCTTCAAGAAAATGGAGACTTCTTACAGTCCCTTATAAAAATACAACAAAATGAAAAATTTCCCTCTGCATTTTATGAATACTGAGTGACACGTGATAAATACATATGTTATGTAGCTCTAATCATGTATTCACTAAATGTATTCTGGTATAAAGAAGAGCATATGAAAAGTATTCTGAAGTAAGCATTGTGTACTAGGACAGGAGAAAAATAATTTTGGCAGATTGAAGGCTTATCCTTTACATTCTTGATTGTTGTGCACCACATAGATATGATTCTGCTATAATAGAAAGTGTAATTGCTATGATTTTGACTGACGTCTTGGATGCTATTGTATGATACAGAATAGATAATGATGGTGACAGGGACCTTGGGAAAATTAGAATTAAGGTTGGAACTAAGCACTGAGAATTTAACAGTAGTAGAATATTTAGCTACTTATAGCTCAAGTTGTAAATTGTATTTTAAAAGATTGAAATCTGCAGTTTCTACAGTAAAGTGAAAATACTCTGACGGTGCTGCTTCCTTCTCTTTATACTGCTAAACAACCGTGGCAGGGCTGACTTCTATCACTAGCTCAATTTTACATGTGAAATATCCCAGACCACAAAGAAAGTAATTCTTGAATTTTCCCCAGTAAAGAAATACTCCTGGATTCACTTTGGTACACCCGGAAACCTCATTTCCTTCTTGTAATATTCTGTAATATTTTCTGAGTCCATAGATTTTGTCTGGTTTGCTTGAACCTGGATTTAATAGCATTGAGTTTAAGGACTGTGTAGTGAACAGTTGCATTACTGACAGTAAGAATCAAGTTTACAGCTATGAATCAAGTCTCATGAAAAAAAGGAGCTTTATGAAAGGTATTTGGAAGGAATATCATGAAATAAAATTAGTATGCTTATGCAAATGACCTAGCTATGACTTCATAATTTGTAATGGTATTCAGTTAGGCAGTGTTTACACTTGTTAATGACTTCCTTTATGAGTGATAATTGATCTTGCTCATTATCATATTAAATCCTTGATCGTGTGTCATTAGTTGGGAATGTAATAAATGGTCTGTTTGATTTTTAGTGTAATGAACTAATTAGACTAATTAAAATCAATATGTGTGCCAATATTAGACTTTGAATCCAAATACTGCTGTCTGCTGGCTAGAAATCAGCAACTCAGTAGTGGCCTAATGCTGATTTATGAGCACTTGATGAACGTGAGGTGGAATAAATTGCTTGTAGTAGTAGAAACAGCATTAGTGAAGTACAAGATACTAAGTGCATTTTAAGATCAGCAGTAAGGGCATACTTACATATGTAGTTACGAGGCACCTTTAAACCTTTCTGGCTGATTAGATCATTCTTCAGAAATTATTCAGCTTAAATATTATGAAGTGCATTGATCTATATTTATAAATATAACATTCTATGTATGTGTATGTACATACAATTTATTTATCTCTGTGTGTTTACGTGTTTTTGTATGTTAACGCATTTTGTATATTTTATATTTTGTACTGCACCTTTATTTTTATATTAATCTGTAAACATACCAGATAGGTCATACCTTCAAATTCAGTACTATACTGTTATTGCAATGTGTTATTCAACCATAGTATCCATTCCATTTTATGTTTATGAGGAATTGTGTTTATAAGCCCTAAGGGAGACAGGAACACATCCTTCAATCCTGTAATGACCTTTTGGAGAAGAAGGAAATGGCTACTTGAAAGGGAAGGGGAATATTACTACAGAATTCAGGTTCTGGTAGCATCAAAGCAAAACATTAGTGGAAATCCTTTTGGCTCAAAGGAGAGAGTAGGAAAAAATGTGAGGTGATGGAAGAAGTATATCACATTCTTATTTTTGACAAAAGTACTGCTCAGAGAAAAATATTTTATGTTGAAGTTTTAAACGTACATTAATATATTTTTTGAATATGCGTGCTTTCAAAAAGTCTACTTAGATCCCTCCTATGTTCTCTGTCAAGCATATGATATTTTCAAAATGTAATAACTGTGTTAATGATAAGCATTTGACAGATCAGAGCATTATTTTGCCAGTCTTCCACTATTTATTTTGTAGTAATTATGTTTATTTCGTCACTAAGAAAGCTCAAAGGCTATGTGCTCTCCTTTCTTCTTGTTGTTAGGTTGACATTGTTGGTTTTTTGTTTGTTTGGTTTTTTTTTTGTGGGTTTTGTTTGGTTTGTTTTGGTCTTGGTTTTCTAGGGTTTTTTTGCTTTGATTATATTTTAGTGGGACACACATTCAGAATTTGTGGGGTCCCTTGTCCTTTCCTCCCACCACTTCCACCACAAGCTTCCTTCCATGCACATTGTGATGTTGAAGAGAATACAGAACAGCAGAGGAGAATTCAGTACATTGTTTCTCACATCTTGAGGATATTCTACATTATGAAGTTGTGAGGGCCACAATCTGCAAGGCAGAATAAATTATATACACCTAAACTTCAAACTGAATCATACTAATGATGAGTACAAAAAATTCTAATGTAAATAAGTAAATATGAGGAAACAGAACTCAGAAGATTCTGACTCCCAGGCCTAAACTTAATCCATGAGATCATGTGGCTTTTGAGGAAGTACCTCTTCCACTTAAGTCACTGCAAATGTGGGTGTTCAGACACTCTAAATTTCAGGCTTTGTAGGAATAATCCCTTAATCATCTGACCTAATTTTGATGATGAATATTTTAAAATAGTGGTGACTTATTAATAAGGATTTCAGAAAGACATGATTTGAAATAGGTGTCAACTCTAATTTAAACAAGTACTTGAAGAAAATCTACAGCATTAATGTAGACTTAAATTGATGGTAGCCATTGAAATTTCATTTTTTTCTTGAGCTTGTAGGCAGAAGATAAGAACTCGTGTTCAGAATATGTACTCATGTACTGTACAGTGAGGATAAAATCTGTTAGAATAGTTTACCTTTTTACAGTTCCTTTTAGTGGTTTGAGTGGTTTATTCACTTAAAACTTGTGAGTGTTTTTCACTAGATAATTACCAATTGTCAGGTTCAGTAAAATCAGTAATTATTACTAGAAAATGCTTAACTGATCATCATTTTAAAATGTTAGTCTTTGGATAAGATCTGAACAGAAGCTTGAAAATATGTATAAGTAATCTAATATGGGTGAGCATGTATTGATCAGAAACTTCATTATGGTAAGAACTATGTATGGTTCTCAGATATTGAGAACATACACTGCAACAACAGACTAAATTTAGGAGAGTATACAGAGCTTGAATCCCAGAGACCACACTTTGTTTTGTGCTTGAAGCAGGATACCCTGAGAACATAATTGAGATCCTTTATGTCTGAGATGCATTCTCTGCATATTATCAGCCCTCTGATCCAAAGCACATAACCAATGTCCTTGATTCATATAAAAGTACTGAATGCCCTGAGGAGCTGCGTGGATTTGAAACATCTGACAGTTGTTTGTGAGATGGCACGAGTTCAAGTATCTTTCTTAGCAGCAAGGGAGGGGGAAGACACTTCTGCTAGGTTTTTCAAATCAATTTTTTGTCCTTCATTTACCAAAGTTGAAAAAGCAACTAGTTTAAAATGGGGTGGCTCTCGCCATTAGTACAGTAAGTGCTCCACCATGTCTTTCTTCTTGTATGAGGGAAATAGAAAACAAAAAGAAATCTCATGTACATTTGAATCTTGGCCCAACAGAAGGAAACAGAAATTTAACCCTTGACTTTAGTTTTACTAGATAGGCTTTTAGTCAAGATGTATGTTTGCTACTGCATTATTACTCTTGCTCTTGCAAGGTTTAATTCTAATTTTGAACTTTGAATTTTCCTTAAAGCCATTCTGTAGAAAAGAGGCTACTCTCTTTCACGTTATTTTCTTTGCTATTACTTTTTTTTTTTCTGTGATATAAAGAAGAAAAGTTTCTGAAAATATTTAAAAAAAATCACTTTTGTTTAAATTTTTTCTTTCACTTAGCACTATTTCTCCTCACCTGTGAAATCATATTTCACTGACTTAAATCTTGAACCTTCTGTGAGGATGTTTATCTAGTTATAATAATTTCTACTTTATTTTTTATTTTATATGCCTGCTATATTTTGTTCTTGCAGAATACCTTCCTTATTGGGGAAATGAGTGACTTAATGGTAAAGATAAAAAGGATTGGAAAAAGTGGTAAGAGCTGTATCAAAATAAGTCAGTGCTGCTCCCTCCTTGCTTAGGGGAGCTAAGTGGGGAATTATTGATCAATAAGCATCTTAGCACATGAGTTTCTGTGCTGCTGAATAACTCTCAACCATATCTGAGAGCTCTCATGCCAGACCAGCCATGACTATGGGCCTGATAACTTGCAGATAGAACCGGAATTTTAGAAAGAGCCTGTTGCTCCCATGACTAGGTCTTTGCTGAAGTTACCTAAAAAATTGACGAGGGATTCTAGTGTTTCCTGTCCAGGGGTTGTAAAAAGTATTGTATTTGGGAACATACTATTAAAAAGAGAGCTGCAACCTGACACTAACCAACATCATGTGTCTGTGTCATCCTTGTGTATGAAGCAGTGAGAAGTCTCCACTGGTCATTTATTATGTTATCTGAATTATACTCCCCAAGAATTAATTTGCTATCAAAGAAAGTCTTAGAAGTACTTCAAAACATTCACTCAATTCTAGAACACTGAATTTCAAATAAGAACAAATTTAATGTACTGTTATGCTAGCTTTGTATAGATCTTCTGAAATTCCTCAGATTTTTTTTTTGTAGTCCTCATCCAGTCTGAAGTTTGAAGCTTGTTAGTGCTTTTATTGGCCATTTAATTCAGTTCTGACAAAACAGACACCTTCCTTGTAGCATATAAAATATTGTTTGCTGCTCTTGAAGAAATGAAGACTCCAAGTGACTAAGAAGAGACACTTTTTATGCCCACAGCCAACTCATGCTTTGCTCAGGTAACAGCTTAGGACCCATTGGTGCAGACTGCCCTGCACCTCAGCAAATGCTGGCATAGGGACACTATGGGAATATCTTACCCAGATGGTTCCAGGCAAGTGCAATCTGAAGAAGAAATTGTGCCTTTAAGGAGCTACTGCTCCTCTATGCCTTTAGTTCATGGCCCTTTACCTCAGCTTCCTCTCACTTTCGGAGTCAGGAATCAGGTGACTGTACTACGTGTAGAGGGGGAATTTATGGTAATAAAAACCCTAGTTGGTGAGGTATTAAGTCCTGCATTTCTGGGATAACTGTAGTTGACATCCCTTACCCCCTTCAAAGTCTTCTGCTGAAATCCATTGCACATATTTTGGCACAATCTCACGAAAACTGAGGTGCTTGTTTCCGAGGAACACGACAGTACCAGACCCCTCCCAATCAATTAGCTATTAATTTGAGATGAATCCACAAAAAGTTGTCTAGTTATCTGCAGTGTTGTTCTGCAGACCTGCTACTGTGTCTTTCTTTACTGGTTGTGTCCTCAAAGTCATCCTTAAATGCACAGGGGGCCATATACATCATTCATAGCTCTGTATGAAGCCTGTTACGTGGCCTTACATAATTTTTAGTGGTTGACTGTTATGTATTTGCCAGTAGGTGTTGTGGCTGCTGCTGTGGGTATCACTTGCCCAGAGAGAACAACCCAGGACCTCACAGACTTTCAGCTTGGTCTTGCACTACTGCATGATTGTGGTGAGATGTCAACCCTGCAGAGATCCCAGACATGCAGGCAGCCCAGTAACTGAGCATGTGCCAGTGCTGAGGTCATGTGAGAGCTATTGCTCCTTTACTAGCAAAATCTGTGTTGGGAAGCTGCCAGACTACTTTCTGGACTTTTCTTTTTTTTTCAGTATGCCTGGCTACTCTTGTCTAGCAGACATGCTATTTGCATCATGTATATATATATATATATATATATATATATATGCCACCTGCACATGAAGGTTTGTTCTAGTTCAACAAATACCATATGGGCCTTTGTGACCAGAGCAAGCACCACATATGCCATATCAACAAGTACTCCTATTAAATTCTTCTCACATAAAGACAAAGTAGAAACAAGAATGCCTATCCTAAGGTCTCTACTTACATTCTCAAAAGATACAATAACCCCTCAAAATAATGCTTCAAGCCTCCAACAAATATCTTTCCTCATATATCAAGGACAGGCAAGAAGTCAATAAAACTCCCTGACCTAAGAAAGGGAAGTGAATCAGGAGTCTTGTATCATGTTACGTTCTTTGGCAAGACCGAGGTGCTTTGTGCTGATAGTTGTCCTCAGATTAATATGTTACTGTGGTCATTGAAGACAATTGTGTCTTTTGTGTCTTGTGAGTAGTTTACTCTCTTGAGTAGTTTATCCCTGACAGGTCTCATATCTAGCAAGATTCTGCTGTAAGTCTTCATAACAAACTCTGGCTACTGCAACATGCAGTGCCTCAGATCCCCTGAAACTGTAGCATATATAGGTTTTCATCAGTGCAGAATAGGGCTAAGTATCCTCTAGAAAGCTGTGATTTTGCTGCAGTTAGCAAATTGAAATCTGATAATTTGTTTTTTTTTCAACCAAATACTATAATGTTCTTTTCGCTGAATATTTCTAGCAAAAACATTTCTTTTTAGTGGACTCCAAAAGTGCAATGACCCCTTAGGGTCTGATGATGTAAGTATTAGTAATGTTTATTTCTTAAGATGCTTCCTTGTAAAGTTAGTATTTTGACTGCCTCCATATAGAAAAAAAACCCCAAATCTAAAGCAGAGCCAAACTAATATTAAAATATGCAAGCAATTAATTTCTTATTAACAGCACAGAAACTGACAGGATGTATGAATCCAAACAAGTCTAAGTCAAATATATAATAATATCACACAAAAGAAAAGGCCTACACTAAATATACATTTCACATATACCTCACATATACCATATACCTCTCGTACGGATAGATGAGACAGATTCAAAAACAATATATTGGAGAGTGAAGGTGTGTAAGAATATATGAAAAAATGTTTTCAGAGAACAAAAAAGACATAAATGGACACATCTCACTAGGCTTAACAGATTTTTGTTGTTTATTAATTTTGAGCCTATATTTAATTTGTTCTAGCCTTATGTGTCTTCTTTGCAAAATATTCTTTCCCCAAAATTTCCAGGAAAACCAAAATTATTTGTGCAAAAAATTTAATTTACAGACCTATTTTTGCAGATATTGCTATAATCTTAGTAATAAAATAAAAAAATATATTCTAATTCTGTTTGTAAAAGTTTGTGGTACTTTTCTTTTGTATTCAGGTCCCCATGATAGTCTTTATGTTATGTGAGAACATAATCTTATCTTCTTGCTGAACAGTTAGTTAGACTAACTGGAAGTTAACTAGGCAGTACGTAAGAACAAACTACACTATTTTTAATATTTCTTAAAAGTATTGGAGTTGTATCAAAAAGTTACATGACAGAATCTTTTAAAGGAATTCTGAAGAAACTATTCATTCCATCTTTATGCAGCTATGAAGAATATAATAGAGAATTTTTAACAGTACAGAAATATATCTGCCTTCCCACTGTATTTTTCAAATTTAAAAAACCTTGAAAACCAAATCATATTTTCTAAGATCAAATTGGAATTTTAGCAAACAAAGCACAGTTACTAGAATTAGAATCCTGATTCACACCTGAAAATGCTCTGGAATTCTTCATTCATGTAGATCAGTTTAAACTGGTTATTCGAACTATTGGGTGCCTAGACAGGGAGAGGACTAGGATACTTTCGGACATTTGGGACTGTATTTTGGTTGCTTGGTGTCTCATAATAGTAGAAAAAAATTCAATCAAATTGACATAAACAAAGTATGAAAATCGCTCATGCTACTAAGATTTTAAAATTTTTTACAAGAAAGGCTTTAGTGATCCAGTGTACAAATATCCAGAGTAACACTTTTTAACAATATATCATCATATAACTTTGTTTACAATAAACCCTGAACTGATAAAATATGGATTCTAAAGAAATCATATAGATATGTTTTTCTTCCATTCTTCTCTTTACTTTACGGTTGTACAGAATTAGCTTGGAAAGCAGTTTTACATACATTCACTTTTGGTATCATTTTTAATTTGCATCTTGCTGCTTGATGCCTCCACTTGATGGGTACAGTATGACAACAGGTAATAGCTACAATAACAGTAAAACAGTGATCATTACTGCTGGGACTAGAAACACCCATCATTGCTTTTTTTTTTAGCTTTCCTCAGCTGGAAAGTTTTGACATCTGCTGGTTTGGGACATAGCTGAACAGCTGTCAGCAGTGGGGTAGCTGCTTTCAGCAGCAGTTGGCGGGATGGCAGGGTGCCAGCTTGTACCATCTGTGCGCCTGACATTTCATTCTAATTAACAGTAGGGTTAATTGTTCTGGCAGGCTCAAATGTAGTGTCTAACATTACCCAAGGGAAACATGTACAAGTGCAGGAGTGGCAGGGAGCTGGGGACAGCGTTGCTAACAAACCTATTGAGGGAGAATGCTTAACAACTACTGATGATTTTACTAGCTGGCCACATGCAATAAGGCTGAGGTATTTTTTTATTCTGATGAATTATGCCAAGCCTGTAATGATGTAGAAGAAATCAAGCTTTGAAAGGCTGAGACTGCTGCCTTGGGGCAATTGAGAACGAACAATTTGCATGTTATTACTGCATATTCATACCTAATTGTGTTAGGCTTTGCTAATAGAGCAGAATGACAGTATGAAAAATCGAGCAACTGCTTTATAGCCAACAAAGCTAGTGTTTTTTCCCTACACTATGAGTGCTGAATGATCATTTAGACATTTAGTTGTTCAATATGACAAGTCTACCATTTGTTAGCTTGACATATAGTAATTTATAAAGGAGTATTCTAATTTTACTTTTAGTTTATTCTCATTTTATACAGTATTCATGGTAGCAATTTGAATAGGGATATTCAAAGCTATTGTGAGTAGTGATTCAAATAAAACTATTTTGTATGGAGTATTTCTATTGTTTTATGATTTATTAATTTTAATGTTTAAATAGCTTTTTCAGATGTTAATATAACATAAATGAGAAGTTGATGAGAAATCTCTATTATGATCATGTTACTACATACTGATTTAGCTAATCTTTTTATATTCCCATTAAGACTCCTATTAAGTGTGTTGGGGCTGTGGATTGGTTTAAGAAGTTGTCAAGTAATACCATACCAGGCCTATAGATTCTAAATCCAAATATAGTGATATACTCAATTTAGGCTGAGTTACAATCCAGCATGAAGGTATAAATATCTCAAAACATCAAATAGAATGCATTTTTTGTCACATTAATTTATGCAACACTACAAAAATAGACCTGCCTCTTCAGAAAAATTGTACCTCTGTTTCACTGTAAGTTATTAGTAGTTTACTCTTCCAAATTTACAGAATCTCAGTTCTTATTTTCATCTTTCATAGTGTTCCATTGACATGACTAATAGTCTAGAAAACATTGCTATAGGTCATGTTACATACGTTAAAAAGCAACCAGTTTCTGTTGAAAATGCTGAAAAAGTTGACAGTGATACCAGACGTGATATAATACTCATGAAGGAAGGCCAGAAATAAGATTTTCAATAGCTCTTAAGTAATTTTTGAATCTAAATTACTTGAACATGTAGCAGGCCTGGATTGCTCAGTAAACTAATGAGAAACTTTTCTGAGGGAAGCGCCTTTAGTTCATTATTATACTAGTTAATCTTAGAAAAAGTAGATGCAATTGTCAAAACTTGGACACGAGAGGGAATTGCAAGAAACAGAGGAGGAGTTTCAGTTGTCTGTGTTCTTCATTGTTGCAAAAATGAAAGAAGTTTTTCATATGCTGAGTGAAACCTGAGATTTAAAACTGATTTATATTACTTGGCAATTGTTTATACAAATGTCATGCTTTCTTCATGGAAGAGCATTGTACTGAAGGTAGTTTATAGTGGTTTTGTATGTGGTCAGTAGAAACATTTGTACTTCATCTACTTTGTTTATATGCAAAATATTTCCAACGTATAATGATATTATTCTAGTAATATCTATTTTTATGACTAATGTGTTTTATGCAAGGCGTCTAAAAACTGCAGTCTTTGCAATTGAATATAACCTTCCAGTAAATCACTGCATAATTGAAATGTATGCACTATGGTTACATTTTAAACCTGCAATTATTGGTCAGTATTTTTTTTTTAAACTTTAGAAGTGGAACCTTACTGCCAACTACTCGTTGAGTTTTTTGTTTGTTTTTGGTTTTGTTTTCTTTTGTGAGGAAATTCTGATTTATGAAAAAATCAGATAAGAACATGAAGGCTGGTGTTGAGCCTCTGATGTTACAACTGCACCAAGGGACAAAGTGACTGTTACAAGTAGGAATGACCTTAGCAAAGTCTCATGGGTATAAGACATCTCACTGGGTAGATTTATAATTTTTACCTTTTAAATAAACCAAATGGACTTAATGGTTTATTTCCTTTCAAAACAAAAAGTACTCAACTGGTTATATTTACCTGGATATTGCAAAGAATGTCACTGAATATATATGAACATCTTTAGCAAATCAACATTCTCAAAATGCCTAGAGCTAATGTAATTTATTATGCATGGAAGAAGATGCTAAATATATTGGCCTTCAGCAGAAAATAATAAAATGGTTTGATTAGATTTAATTTAATTATTGTTGTAAGTGAAAGTCCTCTATTCCAGCCTTCTCTGCCCTTCAAAGAAATCCTCATGGAAGAAAAGCAGTAAAAAAATCCACTCACCATGAGCCAAACGGCTTGTTAGTCAATGCCATTATGAGGTCTTGTCCACTCATTTCCCTTTCTTCTGTTATTTTGGACTGTAACAGCTGAGCTTCAGTTCTTTGCCATCTGTACTCTCAGTGTATATTTAATCTGGTGCCTTCCTCACCTACTGGTGGAACACAAAGCAGAAAATTTGCCAAGACTTTACAAGACTGACAAGTTTAATTAACAAAATGCAATTAAAAGGTTAATGTTCCTCTTTCAGAACTTACCAAAGAAGACTCTTTTACTTTAGGCTATTTTTGATTTGTACTCTTGGTGTATTTGACTCCTCCCTATTCCTTCCTGAAAGTAGCTCTCTGTTATACAGGTAGCTCTCTTCCTGAGCTCTCCATTATACTTTTCCTGTATCCAAATCTCATAATCATAGACTTTTTTTGTTACCACTTTACCTACAAAGAAAATATTTCTCTTAAACACTATTACAAGTACTTATTTTTCTCATTCTTTTACTATCATATACTGCAGTTTTAAATTAATAGGCAATCCATGTGCTCCATCTTTTCTAAACAGGTTCTTGTTGGAGCAATATTTTAGAATTCTTTTTGGTAGGTTCTTTTGCTTTTCACAGCATAGAAGTTAATGGTTAATGTCTTTTTTCCTTTAATCAGAATTCTATCATATACTATTTTCTCTGGTAAAGAAAATGCATGTCAGAATGTAAGTCACATCAGTTTCTTGATAGGAACCATATAAACATGTTCTTTAAATATATTTGTGTGTGTGTGTGTCTGTATGTTATCACTTCATAGCTACTGAAAACATGTGAGGTCTTATAAAGTTTATGGGCAGTTTATATGGACTCTTATAAGTCTGCCTGAAAGGTGGAAACAAAGAGTATCTTCCATGGAATCTTATGTCAAGAGGACTGAGAAATTTGGCTAGCCAGTATTTAGAGTTAGTAGATATCACTAGCTGAATTCTGGTTTCTACACGGCTTTCACTGGAAATTTTTTCTATCCTACTTTGTCATGTATGTCCATATACTTTCCTATTCATATACAGTTCATTTATATCTAAGAAATTCTAGTGGGAAAGCAACAGATAGAAGAAATATAAATCATGGGAACATTGTTTACATATTGTTTTCATTTACCTATCCTTATCTTTCCAGTCTTTTGCTTTTTATTTCTCCCACATACTACCTTTTAAAAAGTATATTTAAAGCTGTGTTGATTTCTGGATATTTTTACGATTATTTCTAGGCAGTAATTTCCTTTGGAAGCTTTTGGACTATGCAAAAAGCAAACAAGTTGCCTTTATACTTGTTTTGATTATCAAGACCTCTTGGCTTTGAGGATTTTTTTCTGTTCTGATTAGTGCTGGGTGTAAAAATAAGACTATCTCTAAGAGGTTCTATTGGGCATGACAATGGAGGGGAGGCACAACAAATACCATTACTGATAATTTTTCTATCTCACATTTTTCCTCAAGCACAAGTATAGCTAAATTGTTTCATGCTGACCCATCAACAATACTGCAGTATGGAAAAATCCCTTACTTCGTGGGTGAGGTTGATATGTTTGCATGGATTGAGTGCTTGGCATATCCATCTTTAATTGTCTAGAATGTTTTTTGAAAACTAGGAAGAGTAAAAACAAGTAGAAACCATCTTGTGATTCTTAGGGTGTCCTGATGGATCTCTTCCAATTCAGTTTATTCTATGATTCTGTGATTCTAAACCTCAAGAACATTTGTAATAGTAAAAATTTGGTTTGGCTGAAGAGTACTGAAACAGAGTTATATTGGTTTTGGCTACTTCTGTTCTGTATATTTAGTTGATCTGAACACGATTTTTGTTATTCAATATCAATAATTTTATTATGCTATAGTTGGAAAGTTATTAGTTTTGAATAATATTTCCCATACTAGAGAGCTGTGGATTTTACTGTAAATTGTAAGAATATTTATTATTATCTTGATGCCAGCTATATATTTTCGTTAATATTCATAGTAGGTGTTCATACTGCAAGGAACATTATAGTAAACTGTGAATTTAAATCCTGTTGCTAATCTGCAGGGTTTATGAAATTTTAATACCTTCAGATTACAGAGTATTTGAGCTTCCCTGTCAATGGGCACAACTGAGAAGAGGCTAGCTCCATTTTCTTATTTCTTTTTATTTCCCTCCATCAGATATTTGTACGTATTGATTGAAACCCACTGAGCCTTCTCCTTTATGATGTCAGGGACTGGGTCGTTTCCAGGTAGTCAGTGCCCTCAATCTCTCCTCATAGAAAAGATGTTCCAGTCCCTTTTTCCTCCCTGTGACTTTTTCCTGGACTCAGTCCAGTATGTCCATACCTCTCTTGTACTAGGGATCATAATTTCCTGAGCTCACTGTAGACAGATGCTATTTCCCTCCTACTATATCCATAGCAATCACTATGTCAGCTGAAACAATTCCTGGAAATTTACAGTTTTTTGCAGATGCTCCCAGAATGGGGTTTAGTCTTCACTTGAGAATTTCCAGGGATTTTGTCAACCTCTGGTTCAAAGAGTCAAGATCAGTTAAATTAATCCATAAAATAACATAGGTAAAATGGCATAATGTAGACCTGAATAAGAATGATTAATGAAACAAACTGTCAGAAGTTGGCCTGCTTACCTTTTATAGATTGTATCTTTGCTGCAGCTATTCCACATAAATATAAATATGAATTTACAATGACATTTTGTTCATTATAAATGGAATGTTCATTATGTTGGATAGTATTGGGCAATCTGGTGTAGGGTGGAAATAAGAAAAAGGTATGTTTACATACTTTCAGACTCAAGGCATTTTGAAAAATTATGAAAATAAAATGTTGTCTTTGTTTGTTGATGTTAAAAGTGGTATCCCTCTATGCAGAGAAGTAGAATCTGTATTTCAGTGAAAATTTCTTAACATAGAGAACAGTTATATATTCACAGGATAAGAATTGATCCTATTAATTTTTTTTTTTGTTGGAGAGCTGCAAGTAATGCTTTACTTACCTTTTTTGTGAGTCCCATAAGTCTGAAGCTTTTGCATTGTACCAGTATTAAGAAGGTGACAGTTTTATATGTAGGAGTTTAAAATTTACATAAATACACCAAATACAGCATGGAGAATGAGACAGAAAGTTAAAGAATAATGGCTCATCTGGATCCATAATAAGCTTGTAGATATTCTTGCACTGAGGGTGTTTCTTCCTGTCTGTTTTGACCTTATTTTTACATCTGCTATATTGTGGTTATCACTCTGGTGCTTCAATTCCAGAAAAAAAACCCCAAACTGATATGTATCTTTTCTGAAGCTCTTATAAATGTCTGTATGCAAGTTTTGCAAAAGAAAGCTCTGGTCATATTCTGGGTACAAATGTCCACATCTGGAATAAATCTAACTTAGATCAAGAAATAAGAATAGTTCTGTGCTTCTCACATATCTCTTTGCATGTCATAGCTAAGCAAAATTTTGACTCTGCCCATTGTCTTGCTTTTTTCTAATAAGTGTAAAGAAAGTTGATAAATTTTTTTGAACACTGAATATATTTCAAAAAACTTGGTAAGGTTTAAGACTGTATTTTACAGTACTTAATCTTATCTTTACAGAGATAAGATTCTTAAATATTGAAAAAGCAAATAATTTAGAGGAATTTCACTTCTCTTTTCTATTCACACAGAGAACCAAATTGTAATATTTTTCATGCTGTCTGTTTGGTAACTGGTCATGGATTCATTACTCTGTTTGACATATATGTATTTTACCATAAATAGCCATAATATAACTTTTCTTGCATTGCCATTACACAAATTACATCTATTTAAAGACATTTTGGCTAGAGTACATTTAATATTAAAAGGATACAGCTGTCCTTTTTTTCCTTCTTTTTATTCCTATATTTCTTTATAATTGATTAATGTTCATTTGGATGAATAATTTATAGCTTATATAGCTCCTGGCTTATTAATTGTTTAATTTCAGAGGAAGTAACTGAGTACTAAGGAGAAGCAAGTTGTCATTCAAAGATACACATGAAATTTAAATACTCCATTGATGTATAGAAGTGGTCAAAGTACTTCATATGTGCTTCCTACATCTAGTACTATATTTGTAAAGAAGAATAATGATAATGAAGATTAGAGTATATTAAGATTCTGTTTAGATAGAAGAAGCATTTGATAGCATGTAATTTGGCAATTTTTTTGATCTTTGTTTTGTTTTTCTTTATATATCTTTTTTGCATCATTAGTTTTCTCTGCAAGACCAAGCAGAAAGAGGAGCAAATTGAATAAACGGTTCTCACAGTTAATAAAAAGCAAGATTAAATATGCAAATGATTAAATGATGAAATTAACCTTAATATGTAGATAAACCTTTTTGCCTTTGCAATTGAAATTAATCTCAAGATATGTTTAGATCAAAGGATCATAATCTGAACCAACATTGATCTTTTGATAAGGCTATGCTGTAGTTCTACTTCGCTTAAGAACTTATGACACTAGCTATCCAGGACTTAATTATCATTTCAAGTAGACCAAGAAAAGAAGTTCTTCCTCCTTACAAAGAAGTAGCTAGTGTTGTTTAACACTTTGGATTTGGCTAAGTGTTGTGGTCAATGTATGAAGATGAAGCATTTTTGGAAGATTATATTTTAAGAATTGCTAATATCAACAATTTCTGACTATTTTTATATTATGATTTTACACATGACATTGCTAACTTCACCTTATGCTTTTACAGTGTGCTTTTTATAGAAGAGTAATTAATTAAAGACAATCTTTCCAGGGATCTTGTGTTTTAGCTTTCTGTTGTAGTTATATTGCTGTTCTTTGAAAGAACTGAGTTATTTATTTTTATAAGTAATAGGAAGGAAGTAAAAATAAAAGTCAAATAGCCTGCAGTTGAATTTTTTTCTTTTGATCTTGACATTTAAAAAATGGAAAGTTATTATATATCATGGAAAACAGGTAATGATATATCTCCCTCTGCCAAAGCCAAGAAGTTGTTATTGAGATGCATATATCCTTTCCTTTTCTCTACTTAAAATTGTTAGCATGTTCTGTAAGCAGATAAAATAATTTGCAATTTCCCCATTTTCAGAGATGCGTGCTTTACATTCAAGAGCAGAAAGAAAAGACATTGGGATATGACGTATGACATGTTCTTCACTGCCAAACAAAATTGTTAGAAAAAGTAAAATATCTTGTGTGTCTCCATTCTCCTATCCTTATGAGCACTGCAGGAATCTCTCTTTTACAGCAAAGAAAACATATTGAGAAGGCAAATACTTTTATGTTAGTTATGGTCTCCAACAGCAGGAGGTCTTCATATGATATGACACCTGAAGGCCCTTCAAGTTCTGAGTCTATTACTAGACACCTGTACAACTTCTTTTCTAGAAGCATCAGGTGTACACAATGGCTGGACTAGCAGGCATGATTTGTTCTCTGCAATCATCTTTCATAGATCTGGCTATGAAGAAGAGGTGCCTATTCTCAAAAAATCTTTACAGAGGAAGGTTCCCATAGGACTTAGCGGTGTCTCTAAAAGGAGAACTCCAGGGTGCAGACTCATTACCATACCATCCAATCTCACAGTGCTAACTTTTTTCCTGCTCAGACCTTTATTCTTTGCAGTGCCAGCTAATTCTCCAATTATCAAGTGTTCTATAAAACAAGTAATTGCAGGAGGACACCTCTTGAAGATACAACAGCCTGCAGTCCAAATGTTGCATTCTTTAACCCTTCAATTCACAATGAGAGCAGCCTGTATCATTGGCACTTACAGCACATAATAGATCTTTCTCAAAGTGAAGACTCAGTTGACTGAGACCTCAGCTATTGTGATTTCTGGGACTAATGAGACTCTACTGACTATAACACTACTTATGTTTTCTGAGGTAGGATACATTCAAAGTCAAGGAATCTCTCTATTTTTTTTTCAGGAAACTCTAAGCCCTATGACAGAATCTGTATCTAAAAAGTGCCTCACAAATTGGCACTTAGGAGAGACTACAGAAAAAAGGGAAATAATATAAAAATGAACTGTGTTTTTTAAAGAAAACTGAAGGGGTTTTTTTGAGCATACACCCTCATACGTTAACCAACGTTAAACAGTCTCAAGTGGAGAAATACCAGAAACTCTGATTTCTGGAAACACACAGGGAGAAGGAATCTTAGGAATAGCAGAGGTATATAAAGGTGATTTAAGACTCAGAACTTCTCTGTCAATTTTTATAGCTTTCAAGTGCCTTGCAGTGTTAGTAATATTGTTTCCTCCTCTGATATTGTCTACTGACTTCTTTCTAAATATATATGGCACAATATTGGTGCATATGGCATTTTGATGGGAGTGCCCTATTGGACTGGCTCTTCAGGAGGGATGGACAGAGCAGAAGAGGCAGAGGGATGGCAGTGCATGTAATAGAAGGGTTAGAATGTATGGAGCTCACAGTGGGCTATGGCACAGTTGAGAGCCTCCGGGTAAGAATCAAGGGGCAAACAAATAATGTGGACGTCATTGTGGAAATCTGTTACAGAACTTCCAACCAGGACAATGACACCAATAAATTATTCTTTGAAGAGCTAAGGGACACTTCCAACTAAACTGCCCTTGTCCTTATGGGGAACTTCAACTTACCAGGCAATTCCCAAATGCTGGAAGTCAAGCAGGCAATACAGAAGGCTGGCTTGGCTGGGCAGTGATCTTTTCTTTGAGAAAAAGCAAAAAAGGAAGGTGTATGCTCAGTGGAAGCAAGGTCAAGTGACATGGGAAGAATACAGAGATTCTGCTTGTTACTACGGGGAGAAAATTCATATGGCTGAAGTTCAACTGGAATCAAAGCTGGACAGAAATGTGGGAGACAATAAAATCATTTTTTCAAATATTTTAATGGTAATTGGCAGTATAGAAATATCACCAGCCTGTTCCAGGATTAGGATGGTCACATCACAAACAGGGACAAAGACAAGGCAGAGGTTTTTAATGCTTTCTTTGCCTCTGTCTTCAACACAGATGATGGATCAAGGGGGTCTTAATGTCCTGAGCTGGAGAATCATGACTGCAAGAGCGATCAACTCGCAGTCAGTCCTGAAATTGTGTGGCATCTGCTGCTCCTTCTGGATCCCTACAAATCTATGGGGCTAGATGGGATTCATCCAAGAATCCTCAAAGAGCTGACTGACATAATCACAAGACCTCTCTCAATGATTTTTGAGCAGTCTTGGGAATCCAGATAGGTCCCAGCTGAAAGCTGGTGAATGTCATCCCAATATTCAAGAAGGGCAAGAAGGAGGACCCTGGAAACTACAGGCCTGTTATTCTCACTTCAGTACTTGGTAAAGTTATGGAGAAGATTATTCTGGGAGGTATTGAAAAACACCTGAAAGACAACACAGTCATTTGTCACAGCCAGTATAGCTTCATGAGAAGAAGTCAAACCTGTTTTCCATTTATGACAAAGTAACCCACCTAATTGTTTAAGGGAAGGAAGTTGATGTAATTTTTTTGGATCTCAGTGAAGCTTTGGCTGCTGTCTCTCACAGGATCCTTCTCGACAAAATGTCCAGCACACAGCTGGATAAACACATTGTGTGGTGGATGAGCAATTGGCTCATGGGTCGAGCACAGAGGATGATAGTGAATGGTGATAGTAACATCAGACTGGTGACCTGTCACTAGTGGGGTTCCACAGGGCTCCATCTTAGGCCCTGTGCTCTTCAACATCTTCATAAATGACTTGGATACAAGACTGGGAGGGATACAAAGCAAATTTTCAGATGGCACAAAACTGGGAGGAGCTGTTGACTCCCTCAAAGACAGGGAGGACCTGCAGAGAGACCTGGACAAATCAGAGAACTAGGCAATCACCAACGATAAGAAGTTCAACAAGCAAAAGTGCCAGATTCTGTACCTGGGGTGGAGCAACCCCAGATGTTCATACAGATTGGGAAATGAGATGGTGGAAAGCAGTGCCATGGAAAGGGGCGTGGGGGTCCTGGTTGACAGCAAGTTGAATATGAGTCAGCAGTGCCCTGGCAGCCAGGAGGGCCAACCGTGTCCTGGGGGACATCAGCAAAGCATCACCAGCCAGTTGAGGGAGGGGATTGTCCTGCTCTGCTCTGCGCTGGGGCAGCCTCACCTTGAATATTGTGTGCAGTTTGGGGCACTGCAATATAAGAGAGATATTAAGCTATTAGAGAGCATCCAAAGGAAGGCAATAAAGATGGTGAAAGGCCTTGAGGTGAAACCGTACGAGGAGCAGATGAGGACACTTGGTCTGTTCAGCCTGGAGAAGAGAGGACTGAGGGGAGACCTCATTGCAGTCTTCAACATCCTCATGAGAGGAAGAGAAGAGGCAGACTCCGATCTTTTCTCTTTGGTGACCAGTGACAGAATTCGAGGGAATGGCCTGAAGTTCTTTCAGAGGAGGCTTAAGTTGAGTATTAGAAAAAGATTCTTCACCCAGAGGGTGGCTGGGCACTGGAACAGGCTCCCCAGGGAAGTAGTCACAGCATCAAGCTTGACAGAGTTCAAGAAGTGTTTGGATGATGCTTTCAGGCACCTGGTGTGACTCTTGGGGATGGCCCTGTGCAGGGCCAGGAGTTAGACTTAATGATCTTTGCGGGTCCCTTTCAGCTAGCATATTCTCTGATCCTGTGATTTTATCCTTTTCACAAATGTTTTCTCAGTTGCATCCTGTATATTCTGTTTCTCAGGTGCCAACATATTCACATATAAATAAACAGTGGATTATTTCAGAACAGTTGGTGAAGGAAGTTTCAGGAAAATATTAGAGACTGATTTGACATAATTGTTTGAAGGGAGATTAAATAATGTGTAAAGATTTAATTATAGGAGAGTGGTCTAAGAGAAATGGAGCAGTTCACTGAAACATGTCTATTCCTTTTAGCTGTCCCCTAAGTCTGCAAAGTGGAAACAGGCGGAGGGAAAACAGAGAGGGATAACTGGGAATAGAAAAATCTTGTGTTGAGAAGGAAAGAACAAAATATATAGATCAAGAAACAGAGGAAAACTATTTGGTCAAGTTGAACTCATGTGCTGAGGAAATTCAAGGATGGTTTAATAGGAAGGCAGATTTTGTAGTGTTGAAAAGATTAAGGTGTTATGCAGTGCAGAAAATAGTTGTGGTGGCATTTAATCTCTTTCAGTGGGAGAGCATTTGAAAACAGGAATCGTTTAGAGAGGAAGAGTGTTTTGTTAAAGCTTTCATGGGTTATTAGATGACAGTATATTAAATTTGAAATTAAGAAAATATGTTTTATCAGTGAAATTTACTATAAAGACCCAGTAATGTACCTGGAAAATACTATCTCGATAAATACAATATCTAAATCTTTTGTTCTTACAGAGACACCTCAAATTTGTTGTCATAATTGGTACATTATGATGCTACTTAGGAGAAAATTTCAGCCAAATTTTAAATTTATTCCAATTGAACCAGTGTAGCGCACAAATGTAAAAAAATGGTTTTTGTAGTTACCCTTTAAGCTCACTGTGTCACTTCAGGTTGGTTTTAAACAGCTTTTACAAATACTAACTACTGAAGAAAAGGTGCCAGGTAAAGGGTAGAAAGAAATGTGAGTCCTCCTGGATATGTCTTACTCCTGTTGTGAACAAGCAATGTTGGATACAATTGCCAAACTGTCCTTGGAGCTTTGAGGTTAACTAACAACTTCTTGCAGTTAGATCCCTACTGTTTCAAAGTTAATTGGTCCACCTTCCCACATTTGTACAGAAATGGAAAGTCAGTTCGAACTACCTGACATTAGACAACATTTTCACAGGGGAAAACCAGGCATTTTGTTAAAGATCAAGAGACTGTAACCTTAGAGGAGTGGGCCCTAAAAGTATAATCTTGAAAAGTTCCTGCCTGATAGTGTTTCCTTGCTATGTTGTGAAAGAAATAGTAACTCTCTTAAGAAACAGGATGCAGTTTGTGACAGAAGTTTGCATCTCTACCTAAGTCAAAGTGTTAGATAACAGATAGGCAGTGTGGATACCTGGAGTCTGTCACAGTGTGGGGTAGTGAAGAGGTTTCTTAGAAGACGGTAGACTAGAACTTGGTTAATGTACCAGTAAAATGGACAGGAGATTCCTACTTAACATTAAGATCATGCACAGCTCTTTGTGAATGCAGGATCCAAGTGGTATGGTCAGTAGAGCTCAGCTATAGTGTAGAGACACCTGTACAAATCTGGAAAGAATTCAAATCTAGACTAATTTTTCAACCATAATGTAGAGAGTTTAGATTTTTTTGTTTATTAAAGCAAAAAATTACTTAATCTAGCAAGCACTTATAGCCCTGATATCTATACTTCTAATCATTATAGAATTTTCACTTTTTGCTCCTCAACATTTTATATCTAAAATATTTGATTTGTTTATTTTCCACCAGGGAAGTAAACACACATCTTTTCCGTTTTAAGACCATACTAGTTGTGATGTACAAGTCTTTCTTTTTTTTTTCCCCTTTGACACTTATGGCTATAAAAAAGCTTTTCCCTTTATTTTTTGCTTTTTCTGTTGAAATAACACCATGTCAATATACAGTTATTGCTACATTATCTCTGTTTTAACTACTGCATTTAAATTATGTGGGAAACCTGTGGGTTCAATGAGAATATATGTATTTTTACAAAAGGTACCTAAAAGAACTTTGCCTAAAAGTAATACTTTTTTTCTGTTTAAACAATGTGAAAAACATAGTTTGATTTACTGGATAGTCAAAAGAAAGTACAGAAATTGACCAGCAAAAGAAAGAGGGATTACAGGTTCCCTCTTCGTGATTTCTAATTTTGCTCATCTTGATGTAGCTTGCAATTTCATGCTCAAGATTTGTATTTAACACTAGAACTTTCCTCAGACAGAAGGAAATTTGAACAATCTTCCACAACAAAGCAGATAAAATTTCTCCAAATGAAATTCACTTTTTTTTTTTTTTGAGTTAAACAGTAGGTAATCCTTTTCCTGTGTTCATTTGAGAAGGTATTTGATCTCTCCCCACCTAAAAAATAAGTTTATATGAGAATTTTTTCTAAAATGACATGAAACTTGGGCCAATGCTCAGATATTGTATGGTATACCAGTACTGTATAAAATGATGGGAGATCAGATTTCTTCTATTAGTACACTTGAGATAGGAAATCACAACTTTGATTTTCTGCCTGGTAACTCAATGGCAAGGAGGCATTAGAAGCATTTTGTGTATTTTCTCAGTCCTCTTTTACATTTTTTTGAGGTGCCCCACTGTTTAGCAATAATGCTACTGTTAGTTGAAACTCCTTCCTTAAGTCCATGTTCAGCTTTTTTTCTTCATTGATTAGCTTTGCCATAAGTAAAACATTAAATATTTTGTAGAAAGTAGTCAAGAGAGAAGATTCACAATTCAAACTGGAACTTGTTTCAGATTTCTGACTAGCAGCTGCCATTCTTATCCCTAGGATGTTAATCCAGCTGAATGGAGTATGAGTCTACTATATTAGAACTTCCATACCTTTACAAATAGATCCCCTGATCGCAAATCTGGGTTCTCAGGATCAACAGAAACTGGTTTGTGTGGTCTTATAAAACACTAAAGAAGATTTTTCTAGCATCTGTTAGGTCCTTTCACCCTCTCCTTGACAAGCTTGGTCTACATTCTTTTTTTATGCAATGATTAGAGGTCGCTAAATTATTAGATTTATTCCAGAACTCAGCAGTCAAATGCTTTCCCAATTTATCATTTGATTTTCAGTTGTCAGTTATTTAATTTAATTTTTACTAAATCACTGATTACTGTTATTTTTCATTGTGTGAAGGAACAGATACAACTGAGAAACTGAAACAAAAGTCAGGATTTTCATAATGAAAGTTATGAAAACCATAAGATTACTTTTACTTTGCAAGACATGGTATTTTTTGATGGGTATTTTTTTGGTTGGTTGGTTGGTTTGGTTTTGACTGTGTTTTTTTTTTTTTGGTTTTTTTTTTTTTAAAGAATGTACAAAAAGTGGTATCAAAGTATTTTTGCCAATATTTTTGAAAGACATATCCATTTATGTACTGCATGCACACATACTTTTGTGCATCTGTCATTGTGACTCACCTGATGCAAAAGAAAAAAACCCCTAGTATGTCATGCAAATAGAGTTACAGCAAATGTTTTATGTTACAGTCATATAAGAAAGTATGCTATTTTATAAAATAAAACTTAGAAGATATTAAGTTAAAGTACATATTTAAAAATAATTTTTAAAATGTATTTGTTTTCTGCTGTTATAGTTTGAGTAGCTCTTCAAGTAGCATCAGACTTTTTTTTGTCAATTCTATGTGAAGATTACAATGAATGTAAATACTAAAATGAAATAATAGCTGAAGGAGACTGCCAACCTCCTTTTTTTTGTTTTCCTTTTCTGATTATTTTCTACAGTATCTCACCTTCATATATTAATATAATTAAAGTAAGAATGTCAGCTCCTGCTTTGGGCCTAACTCGGCCTTTATAAACTAGCTTGACTTTTGAAATTTGTCAGTATGATTAAAATTTAGGTATAATTTTTAAAGCAATGTTAAATATGTTTTTTTCTAGACTGCTGTTTTCCTTTTGCTCCTGAAGGTAACATAAAAGGGAAGTTGTTTGGTGCCTGTTTAGAATGCATTTATGGAAAAGAATTATTTTTTATTCTCACAGCAAACTTCCTTTTAAGCATCTGAAAAATATCAAGAATTTTTAAAAATGGAGCATATGCTTAAGTGTGTTGCATACAGTTCCATCCATGCTCGTACATTACAGAGGTAGTTTAATCACCCATAAGAAATTACTAACGTCTCTGTTCGTGAAGCATGACATTTCAATTGCACAGCCAATAAAAGAATTACATGAAGAGGGCTGAAATGATTTACTGTATGGAAAGCCACAAGACCAAGGTTACCATGGTGAACTACCTTTCTGTGCATACAAGGTCAAGTGAGAGTGACCTGTCAGTGGACAACCTTCAGTACTAACATAGTAATATATTGCACCAACAATGGTTTGTTGATCAGCTTCTTAAATAATTACAAACATTTTAATATTAGATATTTTTTCATTGCTGAATTTTTTACATGTGGACAGTAAGGATTACAAAAATCATCATTTTATGCTTCAGTAATAGCAGTTTAACAAGATTAGATGAAGATCTGTGTTTAGCAAATTTATATAAATTGTAGTTGTATGCAGTAGTATTTCTTTGGGTATGTTTAGAGGTTATAAAAAGCTTACCAAGGGTTTTCAGATATTTAATCTAGTCTGTATGAGATGCTAGTTGATGCTTTTCATATTATCTGACTCTGCATTATTGTATATTGCAGAATTCTTCTTTCAGTTCCGATGAGGCTGGAGATAGGGAAGCAGGGAGCATTGCAAATAGTCTGTGTACAAATACTGTCAAAGAAAACATACAATTATAATTAAAATGTTCAGGAAAAAAATCTGAAAAGCAGGGAGTTCATCTAACGGTTCTCTGAAAAATATTTTGTTGATGCATAAAATGAGAACTATACTAATAAATGTCTCTTGAATTACATATGCTGTAAGAAAATGAAACCCTTTGGGTTATGAATCTTGGATTTAAAGAGGCAATCATCAAATATTTAAGATGAAAATGCAGTAACACATGCTAGCTGTCATGTGTAAGTTTGGTGAATGTTATGACAAGGTTTTTAAAACATTCATAGTCAGAGTATTTTTATAAGAGTGTTCATTAATTCAAACAGACATTCATATCTGGCAACCTGCATTACAATTGAGATTTCTAGATGCATGAGAAATCTTGGTAAAGCCAAGAAAATATGGGTGAAATATATAGCAATCATGTTTAAATTATACATTATAAGGCATACCTATCGGTATGTTGTCATATTATGCATTAAATTTAGTGCATAAATCAGGGTGCTATAATTCTGATGTCACCAAAAGGCACAAAATATGACAAACAAGACTAGGCATGTAGATATTATCATATTCAATAATTCAATGAGCATTTGTTTTATGTAAATTAACTCCTGTTAATAAAAATTATGCTCATTTTTTACCACTTCCACGTGATAATTAAGAAAATGTCCATTTTCTTGAAAATCGTTACAAAATGTGAATAATGCATTTGTTTAATATCTTTATAAACAAGATCTTACCATCAGATTAGTTCTGGAAATGAAAGCGTTATTGATTTCTATAATAATTTCATAATACTGTTACTTTGCAGTGCTGAAACTGCTAATCTCGTTTCTGTGGAGAACTCTATGCATTTAAAGCAGTGCTTGAACTCTCACATACAGCGTATAAACAATATTAATTTGATCCAGGCTGCTATTGTTGAATCTGCAGAAAAAGTACCTATCAAAATATGGAGAATGGAAGAGGGAGATATTTTTTTAACTGCAGCTTCTAATGTAAATGAACACAACTATCTGTTAAAACACTGTTGTAATAACTGGGGATTTTTTTCCAATAAATTTAAGCATATTGAGTGGTAATATGCTAAACTTTCAATATGGTTTTGATCTTTTTTACTGTGTATTTGAAATATGTACCAACCTGAGAGAAGTTTAGAGCTGTGATCTTAATAAATTCCTGAAGTGTCTATGATTATGAAGCATTTGCAATAGAAGATACCATATATCACCTGACCTTCCATCTACTTTCCCATTTAAAAAGAAGGAAAGGAAAGAAAGGAAAGAANCCAGGGTTCCAGAGTTCATTAAATTTTTTTTCTCTCTTTTGATTTTTTTTTTTTTATTCCTTATAGCAATTAGTAGGTGCAGATTTTCTGAAGACATAAGTTTGTGATCTTACAAAACAACATGAGAGAGGAGGGAATGTGTGTGTGGGAAAAGATTCAAGGCAAGATGTACCTCTTGTTAAGGAGAATAAAACGGAACTGAACACATTTGTCTAAAGGCTCCTAATTGAGTTAGCAAGCCAAATCATGACAAACCTGTGGACAACTTGATAAGACACAGCACACAGGGTAGGTGAAATTCTTGAACCTAGCCTGCTTCAACCCTTCATCACTAGATCCAGTAAGGCTCTTGGAAGGAATTATGGTATTTTGTCTTCTGATCTTTATTAAGAGTAGCTAAATAAGTACTTTAAGGTACCAGGCTTAACTGAAGTTGAGTATGCAGCTGTGAATAGTGGTCCCAACTGAGCATCATGTCAGGGTGCCTCTATTCAGTTGATAGTGGCAGGTGGCTAGAGCCACTTCTTAGCCCTGTAAAGTGGTAAAAATCAACAAAGGCCTTGTTGCTATACACACAGAAACAGCAAATGATCCTGAAGTACATTTTCCAGATTGCCCCAGAATGTTATAGGAGCAAACACTGAAAAATACAGAGCACATATTGGTGAAAACTCTTCCATTTGCCTGCAGGACACTTCACACAAAATTCCTTTACTCTATAAAGGAGACCCAGTTAGACTATTCACTGTATGATGGCCAGATCGTGATATTTCTAGGACTGTTGTCAGATCACACATAGACTGACAAGCAATATTATGTTTTGAATGGTACATAGGGACTTAAAAAACAGAAACTAAAAATATACAGACTAAGAAACACCAGCTTTTTTATCTATCTTGTGCTCACTGGCCACAAGTGGATAAAATAAGTGAAATTATATTTGCTAATCAGAAATCCATAGGCTAGATGGCATTAGTCACAACTACAATGGGAATGAATGTGTACAACGTGGAGATCCCTCTGGTAGTCATAAATGCATAGCTTACATCTGTAATATGTTTTCAAAGAGAAAATTAAAAATTCACTAGAGAAAATGAACACAATAAGGCAGTCATAGCAAACGTTCAGAAAGTTAGCCCATGTTTTAATGTTCTAGAATATCAAGACTTTAGAATCAGCCTGAGTTTTCAGATTCCTTTGCTTACTGAAGGTATTAGACATTTGCACTGTCAACTTTAGGCACTAGGCACATCCCGGAAATCTTCTGGAGATATTCTCCTTTCTTTGTTCAATATATAACAGGGCTTTTTTTTTCCTGTCTTTGTTTTTTTAAGTTGCACCTTGACAAGATATTTCAATAATCCATGTAACTGACACAGGATAAGGAAAAAAAAAAGGTGTTGTTTTGTTGTTGGTTTTTTTTTTTTAATAATAATTGTGGACCAAAACAGTAAAATAAGATATAAATTCATGGTGAATTTGTTTCAGATGTAAGGCTTCCAACTGCAGAACTGATTATGACAAAATATATTTATATGTATTATATTAACAAAATTTTAGTATACCTTGTTAGCAAGATTTTGCCTTTTCATTCCACTCTCTTTCACTTTAAATTACACCAAGGTATTAAAGGTCAGATGAACTATAATGATAAAAGAACATCAAAGTCACTGGATACTCTTGTTTTCCTCTTTATACAAGAGTACTTTAAGTAATCAATTTAGGTATCTGTATTAAACTAAAAAGGCTGTGATACTAAGCAGATAAGATTTAAGTGATATTTTTTTTTTGGCCACTGAATCATTTAGAGGAATATATGAAGATGAAGCCTTGTGTATTGGAAGAGAATGTTCACTTTGCATCAAAAATGACTGGCAGCAGTGTGATTATTACCTGTAGATTCTTCTTTTGCATTTAGAAGCCATGCAAAATACAACTGATAATATTCGGAACAATATCTGTTTTTATAAAAGACTTTCTTAACCATTTAATATCTGTGACACTACTGAAATACACATTGTTGTCCTGTTCCATAGGGAATTGACATCAGATTTTTCTGAAAGGGCTGCTGGCTTTGGAACTTATCTTTCCTGTAATTTCATGGATTTGGCTTCCCTTTCAAGACTAGGTAAAGAGTATGGCTTTGGTTTCGTTTTTAGTATTTCTTATTGTTTACTTCACTGGCTGAGTCTCGGTGTAGTAGAAACAGTGATTTTTTAATCTGACAAAATACCTTTCTGTGGATTTTTTTTTTGTCCAGTTAATACTTTCATGATGGTTTTTTCTGGGATACAGTTTTCTTTACAGTAGCTATTGTAGACCTATGTTTTGGATTTGTGCTAAAAACAGTCCCAATAATGCAGATATCTTTTCATTATTGCTGACCTGTTCTTGCATAGTGTCAAGGCCTTTTCTGCTTCTCACCCCACCCCACCAGCGAGTAGGCTGGGGATGCACAAGGAGCTGAGAGGGGACACAGCCAGGACAGCTGACCCCAAGTGACCAATGGGATATTCTGGAGTCATCATGCTCAGTGTATAAACCTGGGATAAGAAGAAGGAAGCAGAGTGACTCTTTTTGGTAATGTAATTACATTGTATACTTAAGTGCATACAAACTTTATGTGCCCGTGGAAAAGAAAAAAAACACAGGAACAGGCAGTTTAGCAGGAGAGAGTATAAGAACAAATTAAAGTAAGGAATAAATATAAAAACATAAATGAACAAAATCAGCATTTTAAACAGGACGTTTCTTCTCCTTGGAGCTATATAAGTAGAATTCTGCCCATGTGGAGAGTGAAAAGAAAGAGAAGGAAGAATCATTGTACACTAAGGATGTTTTCCAATCTATTACAAGTGCTACAGGTATAACAGATCTCCTGAGCCTCTTGAGTTATATGCAGCATTGAACATGGGAAGAAGATGGTTACAACTATTTATTAGTAATATATTTAAAGTAAGATGGCATCATCTATATTTAGGGGAAGAAGGAACTTGAATATAGTAATATCCTTGAATATTCTAAACATTTTCATAAGCTATTAAATAAAACTTTTGGGAAGTGTTAATTTTCTAAAGACATTCTCTCTTATAATCTTTCTTTTTGTGATCTACAGGTTTTTCTATGATTGCATGTTTTTTACTACAGATCTGCTGAATTGGTACTGCTGGCTCATGTACCAGTAATACTTTATGCAGCATCCCAGGATCTGGCAAAGACTTCTGAATAAATATTTTTGAATAAATGTGTATACACTTTATAAAGTATATTTAGTGGACAGATATTGCATTCTATAACAGCATCTAATACTTACCATAAGAGTCTTTAATTGTGAACGTTGTTTTTATTTTCATCATGAGGAAGACCCTTTAAAAAAGAATAAAATTGTCCAGATGGAGTTTCTCATTTTGCATTCTCTTCCTTGAAAAACTGCAGGTGCATGAGCATAATTTGACAGTGCTGCATTATGGATTAGCTAGTGAAGGGCATTGTACAGTGAGCTCTGCAGTCAGCTCTTTGACCTCCTTGAAGTCCAAGCATATAATCTCTGTGACACCAACACTGCTACCAAGCTCATGTTTAAGTGGTGCAGCTAACCAAGTCTTTGAAAGAATTGTTTTTTAAAATTCTGAAAGATATGGACATTGAATTCTGCAAAAAGTAATTTTATAAATAGGATGTGCTTTTTAATTCCAAAAGTTATGAAGAAAAGAATCAAGCAGCACTGATTCATTTTTTGGTACTGTATAAACAAACCCTTTTTTAAGATATTAATTAATTAATAGTATATTCATAATCACCGATGATCTATATGTGAAGTATTAACTTGATGCAGTTTAAAATGCCTAAGAGATTAAAGATGCCTGAAAGGTTAAGCCTCAGAAATGCTATCAATAGAAAAATGTTGACTATACCTAAAATAAAAGTAATTTGTGCAATAAATTATTGAAATACATGAACTAGTTGAATGTTTTGAGGGAGGCAGATTGCTTAAGTTGAGAAGAAAACTAGAAAACTAGAAAAGTATTAAATTCTAAGTAGAGATTCATGGTCTACTTAGTGTAGATTTTATATTTCCAAAGATGACTTGGTACATAGAGTAAGAACGTATTGTTTCTCTGGCACAGATTTAGGAAGGAGCCTCCATCTTTCCAACTGTTCTCTGTCAGCACAACCTGGGCATGTGACATAGCACTAATATGATGCAGAGTCCTTCTTCTTAAGTTACTGGCTACAGGAGCTGAATCAACTAAGGAATATGCTACACACAAGTATCAAAGATGCATAATTTGTAAAAGCAAACTTCAGATGGAAGCACTTTGAAGCCATAAATTTAGAAAGGTAAGTAGTTTGTAAAATTACAGTAGAGAAGGGGTTTGTCTGTCCAGTGTGCTTGTAGAGAAGAGACAAGTTTAGAGTAGGAGAAATTAAGCAAACTGTAACCAAAAGAAAATTGAGCTTTCCTTAGACCCTTGAATGGCTGCAATAGATTATATCCCATTGAAGTACCTTTTCTGCTGTTCCTTTCTATTTCATTTGTATCCCTTTGTTCAACTTTTCCACACCCTCTCACCCTAAACATCAGTTTTCCTTTTACCTTCTAAATTCCCCCTGAATCACTGTGTTTAGATATCTGTCTTTATGAATGCTAGTTCTTTTGCTAGCCTCACCTTCTACCTCTTTTTTCATTAGTACTTACTATGCAACCCAGGTGATCACGCTTTTCATCACATTATTTCTACACCAAGTGCTTTGGTTGCCCTTAGTGCTCATCTTTATACAGACATTCACAGCTCCCCTTGTATGTGTTCATAAAAATGATGAAAAACAGTGGGTGAGAAGTTCATCCAAAGCAAAGATTGAAATTCCTGAGTTGTGCCTTTTTTGTCTTCTCTTTTATCACAGAGTCAGAGAATTGGAAGGTTTTATGCTATTAATATTGCTATTGATAACTTATGGTTGTTGGTGCATTTCACATCTTTTCCTGTCTTATAAACAAAGGTTTTTTGAAGTTTAGCATTAAACAGTAATGGATCAGGATTCATTTTGTGGTCAGGTCCAGTTATAAATATTGAAATCAATATGTAAACTAGGTCCTATTTCATCCCATATTAGTTGAGCTGGTTTGTATTTTGGGATTCACTCCTATATGAGCAGCAAAATACAGAAAATGAAAATGTGTTGATAAACAGTAGAGGTTAAACTATAACACATCGCATATACTTGAGCTATTTTCTCTTTCTTTAGTAGTTTTTTCAATCTGCACATCTGTACTTTCAAGAATATATAGATTTGGAAAACACACTTGGATTTACAGCTCATCTTTTGAATCTGTGTTCCTTTCTTAAAAAAAAGATTATTTGAATTACCTTGCTGGCACTATATCCTTAAGCAGTTCAGACATGACTAACCACAGTGACATGCTTACTGCATTCTCATACACAGAATGACTTTCAGCCCAAGAAATATTTGTAAGACAACTACTACCAAAACCAAAATGATCAATTGTTTTATACTCATCCAGTTTTCAGCTTCATTTCTTTCTTCAAGTCAGCTGAGGGATATTTCTGCATTACTAGAAGATGCCTTTTCAGTTTGCATCTTAAACTACACTTTGTCCCCAGATGATGTTGTAAAATGAATTGCATTCAGGCAGAGGCTTCTCAAGCACAACTGCTTCATTTAACAGCAGCATATAAGTGTTCAACTCCCAATCCCTGGAGTTCTCCCTTTGTTAACAGCTATAGCATCAGACTTAAACTGGTAAGGTGTTTTGGAGAATGCAGTTTTTCTGAGCCAATTAACTTATATTGTGAACTATACAGTATAATGTTTTGTTGTGGGGTTTTTTTTCTATTTTAAATACAACAAACAAGAAACCTAAAGAAATCAAAAAAGTCTGTTGAATTCTCATATAATAAGAAAAAAATAAATTTAGGCTTTCTCTGAGACTTTGGGTAATTTCAAACGGATCAGGAATTCCTGTCCTAATCTGTTTGTCTTCAAGAATTTCTAACAAGATTAATCACACTTAGTCTTTCAAATGCTAGAATAGGGATAGAAAATTCCATGTTGATGAAAGCCTCTGTGAAATTCTGCCATTATAAAAATCTTAATGTAAAGACTAAGAACTGATAAACTGTGCACTGTTTAAAATAAATGGAGTATAAACTTTGTATTTTATCTGAATGCTTTCCAGGTATTCAGGGATGCTATTGCACAAGAACCCTCTCGTCTAGGCAAATCTTTCAAGAGTTTATTGATAAGGAAGAAAGATTAATTACACCCTCAAGAAAACGAAGCTCTGTGACAGAAGTGAATTCTGCTTCTCTGCCTTAAGAGGACCAGTGTTTTCTCCTGGAGTTGGCTGGGTTTGCAATGTGGTGTACCCACATGATTTTGTAAACTCATTTTGTTCTGTTTTCTGTTTCTGTGTTCTTATTTTTCTTTCATTCACTGTCCTGAGAAGACTCAAGGAAGAACTCAACTGTGTTAACTGAAGTCAACTACACCAGTCATTGATTAGTTTTACTCTTGGTTTGTTCTGAGATAATAGAAAATAGCTAGTAATGAGGTGAAGACAGATTGAAAGAAGACCCTCATTGGATCAAGAAAACAGCCTCCCTGAAAAACTGGAGGAAGACAAGTCATGATTTTTAAAAATAACAATATTTCTTTACATTAGTAATTTTACTAACCATTGTCTGGTGTTGGATATTATCTCCTTTATGCAAGTGTGTTGAGAAGGGATACATTCCCAAATACTTCATAACTTTTCAGACAGTTGTTCAGTTTGGTTGTGTCATGCATGCAGTGGAATTTGCATGGATGGCTGATCATCTTTAAGTTTTTAATATTTTATAGCTGCTAGAAAAACAAACAAACAAACAAAAAGGTCAGTATCATCCATGGGCTTTTATATTCTGGTAAATTGCATTTTCAGGTTCTAATGGGAAAAAAAAAAGAAGACCCTGTCAAATTATTTCAGTGGGGGTTTTTTGTTTGTTTGTCTTTAGAGGAATCCCAGAATATAATGATGAACAAACAGACATAGTATTTTTTATGCTTTTCTTCTGTGCTTTGTTTTGCTACCTGTTTTGTTCAGTCATGTACATGATAGTCATGTGCATTCAGTAACTTGCCATACCCCAGCCTATGCTATTTCCTTGTAGATTGCACACAATATCAGTTCAGTGCTTGATATTTTTCCAACTTACAGAGACCAGCATGAAATACATCCTTCTTAAGCACATTTTAGGCTAGATAAATATGTATAAAGATATTTATATAAGCCACTTTGAAATTTAGCCAATAAGACATTTTCATCCTCAGGTAAGATGACCATGGTCTTTTCATTTGCAGAATGGCAAAGGGATGCTCTGCACTTTGGGCAAGAAAAGTCAGGAATAGCTCAACTTAATTTTTTCATTTGCAATTGTTTTTTCTGTTCTATCTGTAGGTGTCAGTGTTAAATTTACATTCCATCACTATAGGTTAGAAAACTGCCATGATTTTTCTATTACCCATCAAAGGTACGTTCAGATGTCATGTAGAAATTTTCTGATTTTAATAAGAAAGAACTGCATTATATACTTTACTTCTAATCATGGTGGAGGCCACTGATGATTCCTATGTTTCTAAACCTTTGGAATATTTAAACCTATACACCTCACAATAGTCTTCTTCAGTGTCCAGGTTTTGGTTTCAGAGGAGAATTAATTTAGCAAACCATTTTGAATATAAGAGAACTAAAACTTTGTATCTTCCAGTTCATGGTGAAGATGTTAAAACTAACCAATATTCTATCTATTGAGACTAAAAACTAATAAAGAATAAAAAAAATAGAATATAAAAAGAGTAAAGAGAAGAGTGAAAGGATAAAGAATACAGAAAAAAACCCAGGCAATAAAAACCTATGAAATATTGAAAACTCTCTCATAGCTCCTGGTCTCCAAATATCTTTTTTTCCACATATTAGTTGTTTTCAGCAGGTATCATTACAATTTCAGGTCTTTCACTTTAGTCTTTATTTTTCACAGTTAGTTTTCAAAAATACATTAACAATAATTAGCCACAAACACTGATTTATAAAGGTGTCAGCTAAGTGGTGAATAAGGAGATTAACAGCTTAATACTCTACACACTTACACCTCTGTAGAAGGCCATGCGTGAAGCTGAATGTTCAGAGTCAAATTATATGTCTTTACAGATCACAGAGTTTGTTGAAGTGACTGGAGAGTCAGTAGTCATTAGAGTTTCTTTGCCTGTAGAAAAGTTTCATTCTGCCAAACGTAGTTGCTCAATTGAACTATTGGCCAACAATTATAACTAAAAGGTGCATCTGCATAGGATAGATGAGAACAGTGTCTTCTATGCTAACAAAAATAGAAACAAGTTTCTTGCAGATCTGTTCATAGTTTTGTGTGCTCTGCTGTCTTTCTGTTTCCTTTTAGGTTCCCACAATTTTGAGTCATCTGCCTGAACTGATAGCTTCTGCTTTTTTTCTTGTCCTGAAGTCCAGATATTTTTTGAGGAGTATTTTTAAATTGTTTACCTTTAGAGACCCTATGATCTGGTGGGACTTAAAATTAGAACAATATATATTAATGATTCTTCCTTTAAAATATTAGGTACCTGTTTGTTTCTTCCCATACCGATAAAAATTGCTTTCTTGTTTTCATTGCTGGTGCTAAGAGGTGGACAAATTCAGCTATATGAAGGATGACCTTTCCTGTTTTACACAGAAAGAATCTCTCTGCTAATGTAGCCAAAAATTATCTCCTTTTGTCTGTAACAGTTAAATTAAGCTTCCAGTTTACGTTCCTAAGCTTGAGACCTCTGAAAAAAGTATTTATCTTTCATATGTTCAAAGTTAAGAACATTCTTGATATTAAAAGGTCCAGAGACATCAGGAAATTTCCTGTGCTGTTCATTTTACAAGTTTACAATATTACAAATTTTACAAATTTAGCCATTTCTACTGAATGGGTGTTCAAATGGGTAGAGGCCTGAATTGTTTTGCTATGAAACTGCTGAAATCAACTCCCTGAAGAGAATCAGGGCATAATCCACAGAAGTCAGACTGGCATTGTTGGGAAACTTTCTTTTCATTTTCTCTCATACCATCACTGAACGCAATATTATTTTGGATTGTGGAAGGCAAATATGATTCTACATTTGCTGATTGCTCTAAGTGCTCCAATACTGCTCTGCTAGATTGTTGACTAAACATTTTCTTGAAGTTATTTGAAGTGTGAATGTACATTTAGACTATTAACAGAAGAAAGAGAAAAGATAAAGATAATCTTTGAGATTCCTAGTCAAAAAGTACAAGTTATCTGGTTGCTTTTCTCTTTCAAAGCTCTGTGTTGTTTCTAGATATACATTTCTTTAGATGAAAAGGAATAGGAATTCTGTTACTTTATATGTCTAGATGCTGGGCATAAGCAATTGAAGAGTCCTGTGTGAGTGAGAAAAGGGAATAAAAGTCTGCCTCCAAGTAGCAAAGTGTGCCATCTTTTTT
>VWZF01002811.1:1370114-1392614 GCA_013396755.1 Sclerurus mexicanus
TTGTGTGTGTGTGTTTATGTGGTCATTTCAGGAGTATTGATTTTTCTTAAATACTTCTCTTGTTATTGAGAAGACTCGATATTTTTTGGCTGTTATCATCAAACATAATACGTGCCTTTGCATTTTGAGAATTATGTTATGAGACAGGGTTGTGCATGTGGAGTTATGAAGATGCACTTGTTGCACCTGAACAGTCAGAATGAGCATCTCAATTGGCTAATCTGATTGCTTTCTGTGTTGGAAGGATTTGTTACATGGGCCCATATAATATAACTCAACTTAAGCAAGACTTTAAACATCCTTTTCAATTGCATTGTTATTTATAAACTGAGATGAATGTGTTGGATGAATGGGTTGGTAGATGGATTGAAAAATGAGCAGGCATTTTCATTCTGAAGATAGTAATTAATGGCTCATCTTCCAGGTGACAACCAGTCAATACTGCTACCTTTCTTATTCAGTTATTTTCATCAATGATGAAAATATTTCAAGATGACGAGATAGAATGTACCCTCAGCAAATTTGCATGAGGCAAAATTGGGAAGGGAATGTTAAGTGGTACTGGACAGAAAAACACTGAGAAACACGGGCTGAACCAACAGAAACTTAATAAGGTTAGAAGAAGTGCAGAAGTCCTGCACTTCAGACAAAACAACTCAGTGCACCTGTACAGCCTGGGAACTAATTGATTTAGTAGCAGCTCTGCTGAAAGGAGACAGTACAGTGGCTTGCAAGTTGAATATGAATGGAATGCTGTCATCACAAATAAGGCAAACTGGGCTGCATTGGAGGGAATGTGGAAAATATATCAAAGGAAATATTGTTCCTTTGTACTTTGCACTGAGTGGCCTAACTGGAGTAATTTCTTTATGTCTGCCTTACAGTTCAAGAAAGATGTTGTGAAACTAGAAGGAGTCCAAAAGAGGGCTAACAAGAGAGTATAACATGGTAAGAGACATGAAGCACGTGGTCTTGGATTACAGATTGCTTAACCTGGTGAGAGAAAGGCTAAAGAGACCCTTAATAGCAGTCAGTGCAATTTGAAGATACACTACAAGGATGATGGAGCTAACTCTCCTTAGGACTGGCACTTGGTACATTAAAAAGCAAAAGCCACAAGTTTCAACTTTAGCTTTGACATTAGAAAAAGTGCTTTACCATGAGTGTCATGCAGGGCTGGAACACTTTATGAAGTTGAGTGATGGAATCTCTATCCATGGTTTTTTTTCAAACTTTTCTAGATAGAGACAAAGTTGACTCAGTCTAGTGTTGACTCAATCTGGTATTGACTGTGGTCCTACTTTGAGTGACATGTTCACTTAGGTGACCTATAGACATCCTTGTAATCAACAGTTCTGATTCTATGCTTTGTGCTACTGAGTACTTGCATACTTCAGTCATCCTTGTACTCTGGATTGGGTGAAAAAATACAGTTAGAGTCTGTGTCCACTATGTTTGTTACATATGTAGACATAATAGTATAGGAATTCAATGGTTAACTAAATATTTCCTTTTCTTCCAATGATCATCTGAAGATTTACATATTGAGACAAGAAAAGCTTTGTCATAATCCCTAAACAGTAGCAAGAAGCATGTACTGTTATCTTCATTCCCTGGGATTGTTAACAATGTTTGTATAAATTAAAAACTGTTAATAGCAGAACACTGTAATTGATTAGCTTCTGTATGTTTACAGCTCTCTTTAATTGCTTAAAAATGCCATTTGTCAGCCTCATGTTCTATTGACAATGCTATCGATTTATCCGAATTGGGCTTTGTCTTGTCTCTCATACATAAAACTCACATATGCAGTTCAAATGGGAAATGACTCTATTGATTTCCTTAACTTGAGCCCAAATGCTAAAGATTTTTGGATAAGCTTTCTCATTATTTAAGCCAAAATCAATAAGAGAGAGCATCTTTTAATGAAAGAGCAGTTTGAGCAACGTACTTCAGAAATGGGGTCCTGTTCATCCTTTGCTTTACGAATCGATCTCTTTGGTTCCTTAAGTGAGGTCCAATTGGTTGACATTGTGGTTTGTCTTTGTGTGTAAACTTGCAGCTTCAGAAAGGAGAAGATGAGCCACAGAGACAGCAGGAGAAAACACTTTCTCTGCAACAGAAAAGGAATGATCTTATTGAGGTACCACACTGTATGTTGTGTATTCTGTAAAATCCTTGCTTTTTACAGCCATTTTAAAACTATATAATTTATGGGGAAAATATTATCTTTTGCAGTATTATCTCTTTGTCTATTATGAATCCTTTGTGCATTGTTATTATACTCTTTAAAAATATTACATACTTAAATGATACAAGTAGTAAATTTGGAACTGTCACCTTCTTTTACAATTTTTTTGTGTAAAATACTACCACAGACTACAATCCCACCACATTGCTTTGTTAACCTGTTAATTTGTTCTGGTTTTATTTCATTGGAATCCTCAAGAAAATAGACTTAGCGGCTCCAGACTAAGCTGTATAAAATGAAACCTGAGATAAAAAATGGACAGCTGAAGTTGAAGAGCTACAGAATGAACTGGGTATATCCAGCTAGTTATATGGACAGGCCAAATGTTCAGGTACTGTACTAAGATATCATTAACTGCCCTGAACTACATAAATTAAGCTGATTATGCCTTCACTTAATTAACTGAGAATGACCTATTGATGTATAGGCAGGGCTAGATAGAGACTACATGCTGCACTGTACTAAATTTATAGGTTTTCAATTAGTTCTATCATTGATCGAGACTACTTAGAAAAGGAGTTTTCTTTTATGTTTTGTAGCAGCTTTTTAGATTAAGAAGTTATTTGGAAGTGTTCAGTTTGTATGCTCTTGAATGATTTAAAAATGATCAAGTGAAATTTGTTTATTCATCTATCCTCATGGCTGATTAACATCTGTACAACATTTGTCTTTGAAACTGCTGTTATGACTTATCATAAGTATTGATTAATCATCTCCAAAACATTAGTACTCTCCAAATTTTAGAATGTCCAAATAATTTTAGAAGTGAAATAATCAGATTATTTGTTTAAAAGAAAATTTTAGAGAAATGCAAGGATCTCCAAAAAAATCTGGTCATTAGCATAAACAGAGATAGAGATTTTCTTTCAAGTAAAAGTATGTTGGCTGTGATTTTAGTTAAGCTCCATACAACACCAAATAGTGATTTACTAAATGTATTAAATAATCTCAGTAATATATTTAAAGATTTTTTTCAAAGTAAAATATGAATTTGTCTAATGCAGGTATTTTATTATGCAGAATGATGGAGTCATTTAGAATTTAGTTACAAATCAACTTCCACTCTAGACATGCTTTCAAAAAAATCATGAAGTTAGAAGCCAAAGGCAGGAAAAAATATAGCTGCTAATTAGTAATGCTACTACAAATTGTGGAGAAAAGCAATAAGTTTAAAAATATTAGGGTGTAATAGTAGTAGAACTGTTACATCAGGCTGATGATTCTTCCGTAAAGTTTCTATTTTAAAAAATATATATTTCAAACATAAAGAAAACAATAAAACATCCTACAGATAAGGTTGCTTATTAATATACCAAGAAAAATAAACCATCATGTATACTTAGCAAAAAGTATCCTGAATAATCATGTTGAGGTCCCTGAAGAAAGTTTTCTTTAACTCATCCTTAAGTACATGTTTTTGAGGGTAACGTGTTTGCTCTACAGAAACCAATTGATCAAGGTACATGTCTATGACCAAAGGTAATGTAAAATCTGCATTTTTTCAAAAAATGGTACACTGAGTGGAAGGATCTGTATAGTCTTATCCAGGGGACTAGGTTGTCATCTTTATTGGTGTAGTTCTCTTTAAGCTTCTATGAAAATTAAACATTGTATGTACATAGATGCAACTGTGAGTTTTTTAAGATTAATTTTCAGCTTTTCAAATGCCAATGATTCTTTGATTTGAGAATGCCATAGCATTCATCTATGGTTTTATAGTTAAATCTTCCCTTTTGTAATTCAGCTATCACCATATTGAAATATCTCCTGAGGTTTTCCCAGTCTATATTGAAGTTGACTACATTATAAACTTACGCAACACTTACTGTTCCTTCAAATGTGGAACACAAAATGCATCATGGTAAATTAATCTATGTCCTTGACTTCACTATGGTTAGACTCAGCTGCTGTCCAACTGCTTTGACCATCATTGACCAACCTAACCAAGTCTCTGTTTTGTCCTCCTTATTGACACATGTATTAACATGTGCAACTTGTTACTTTCCTATATGATAATTTCCATAATCGTTATGCTGACTTGTTTACTGATTAATTTATTATGTTATTGGTAAATGGCTTACGAGTTCCACCACTTGCCTAACTTCTGTTTGTGTCTCAGTGTTTTATCTCCATTCTCCACTAGTTAATTTATGTTAAATTTTTGTACTTCAGATCTTCCCCTCTTAGCCCATATCTCTCCCCTCTCTATCATCTCCCTGTTAACTTTTGCCCAGGCCTTTGCCTTTTTTCTCTATCCTAGCTGTAATTGTCATTTCTAATTATCTGACTCATTTTTTTAAGCCTCATTTCTACCATTTAGATCTCTTTCATTAGGAGGTCTTAGTGTATTCTCCATACATAAGATGGTCAAGCACTTTTCTGCGACGCAATTTTACTTCCTCTTTTCTCTTGTCATTGATTTCAAGCAGTTCATTCCTCTCACCCATCTGGATTGTTTTCTGTGGCATCACAAACTCTTATCCATCCGCTCACAGCCTTAATTTATACACAGTTTACTTCCTTCTTTTTCCAGTTGCCTGAGAAATCTTTACAAGTACTCTTTTCTATTCTTTTTTGCTGCCACAATCTCACAGAGCACACATTTCCAGCTAAAGAAATCAGACTATTTACTTGTTCCATCATTTTGAGCATGCCACTTTCTATGCTTCTCATCTTATGTCTCATGAAATTAATTTTTTTATTAACCTTCATGGGTTTTTCTCACTTCTGACTCTTGTCATTTGCTATGTCACATTTTATGTCACATATTTCAAATTCCCCGTTCTCTTTTTCAGTGATGTCAGAGTGAAATTTCTTTTTCTGTTTCTTCATTGGGTGTCTTTTTACTTTCTTCCATTACAATCCTGAAGCACACTGTATTCTTCTTGGATTTATATTTGTCTTATACTTGTTCCTCTTAGTCCACCTTACAGTGATTTTTAAATAAATTGACCAGCCAGTGACTGCTAAATTTTGTATCAATGGAAGAAAGCTGAAGAACGACTCTTTCCTCTCCTTCCTGTCTCCCAGACAAAAATTCAGACTTTTATACGATGTGTAACAATCTTTACACCTTACATATTCATGTTGTCATATTTTAATTACAGTGTTCAGTTCTTTCTTCTTCCTATTTATCCCGTCCACTTATGATTAACTTAAGATTGCATTACAGATTAATTAGGTCAGGAATCATGCATTCTTTTGTGATTTTTTTTCTTAATTTGTCCAGCATAAGAGGCTGCACATTTATTTGTAAATGAAACAGTAGTAGGGTCTGCTGCTTGTAGGGATTTTCATGCTACCTGTGCTCCCCCAAATAATTCTCAGAACGGTTCGGGATTTTGTATAGGCCTAGGCTCATTTCCAGTAGTCAGTCTGCATGTTTAAAACCATGAACTGATCCATGATCATTGGCCTCAGTGACAAAGACTAGTTCCTGGCACATTTAATTTACTGGCATAGATGCAGTCTCTCTTAGTCTTAATTGAGTTCTGAATGCTGTCTTTGCACAAAAAAATAGTACTTCCTCTAATAATTGCAATAATTTAGTCTGAGAGAAGATGAAATGGAATTTGTAGTATTTTCATAAAGTGAGAATAGGTCTGACCATAGATCATAAATGATTAAGAAGTTTTGATCTGTATAGGACAACACGTAGCATATATTTTTCAGAGAATGATACATAATTATTTCTACCTAAATATTTTCACGCTTGTCATAAATGGAGGATTGCTGCACTTTTCTAGCACAGTTTTGACATGTAAGCTAAAGTCATCAGATTCCTCGAGTTGTCCTTGAAGGATTTTTAAGCATCACAGGCAGTGGTAGGTATTGGCATTCATACTGAATGACAAACATTATTTCCTCATTCAACAAAGCTCTCAGTGCTGTATCACCCTGCTGCCTAGGTTGTAGTTCTTGGACTGCAGGTTTCTCAAAGAGGCACATTAAAGAAATTCAGCTTTGAGGGTTACAGCTCGTTACATCTCTTGTCTGTTCTGGAATGTTTCTGTCAGTTAGGTAAGAGATAAGGAAATATGAGAAAGAAAAAATGTGTCAAAGGAAATTTTTTTGCCCTTTAATACTCTTTTCTTCAGTTGTTTGTCCTTATATCTTACTTTCTTCCCACAGAAAGGTGTGTTGCCATGTATATTACCCTTTTGTTCTTGCATTTCTCTCTGAAAACCTTTCTCTGTAGCTTTAGGTAGATACTCTTCAGCCCAGAGTTTGACTGCAATGAAATTACTAATAACACACTCAAGGCTTTATGATCTTTTTCATAATCTTCCTTTGGAGCAGTTGCTTCATCTCTGAAATGCCTAAGGCATCTCATCAATTTATGCATTTCTACTCAACAAACTCTCTATTTCTCTCTGCCTGTTTTCTTTATAGTATTCTTTTTTATTTAATGTGTTTTTCAAGAATTTTTCTTAAATGAGGTAATGCAGGTATAGTTGGACCTTAGTCCTAATGGAACCATATGATTTCTTCCCTGATAAGTCAACAGTTTTCCTGGAAGATTTGCCTTCAGATAGGCTGCAAATGTTCTCCTAGAGTTCTCCAACAGGAAACAAAATGAGAAAAATATGTCTATTTTGTGAAGAGCTGAGCAAAATTTCACACCATCATTGAAATTCTCAATTTGCATTTCACTGATGGGGTTTTTCTACTGTTTCTAACTGTTGAATGCTATCTTGTATCATGATTTAACATTAATAGCATTCTTTGAATGCTTGTCTATTCATACAGTCACACCTGGTGAGTTTGCACTGCAAGCACATTGAGTTAGGAGTACTCAGTGGTTCTTCTTAATCTTTCAAACTATATAAAATAGTAAAAGTTAGTGATTTGCACACAGCTTTTTTTCTTAGCAATTCAGAAATGTCTAAGGCATAGATTTTGAAAAGTGGAAAGAGAGAAATGTGTGTAGTGAATTTATAAATAAACAACACAATTGAAAATCTATAATAACTGAAAAGTATCCTTCTCTCAAGTGCAACCTCTTCACAAGTATGCTCACACAGTGCATTATTCTTAGCAGTACTAAGCACTTTTGTAGTGAAAGTTAAATGGAAATAAATCTTGACATCTTCTTAGAAGAGCAGAACCATAGAACAGTTCCAATAAATGCATCCTTTGAAAATGTCCTATCCTGGAAAAGTAATTGATGGAACTGAATGTGCAGTTCCAAGCTGCCACTCTACCAATCTCGGTAACACTGGCAGCCTTCAATAAGTCACTACTACACTTAGCATTTTGGCAGACCTTTTCTTGCTGCATATCATCGTGTTTTCTGTTGTTGAGTGAACAATATCTGCCTAGAGATGTCTATGTCATTTGATTTTTCATAATTATAAGTGTACTACTTATTATACTGTGATAACTTAGTCATAATTTCATCATCATACATGTTTCCTCTCCACAACTTTTCCATAATAGTGAAAAATTATGGGAGAGGGAAATAATTATTTCAATTTTTTAAATATAAGATTCCCATAATATATGTGTTTTCCAATGTAATGATATGTTGCTTTACAAATCAGGATAATTTACTTACAGATGTATCAACTTTTAAGGTGAGTATTAATGTTTTTTATGTTGTTATATAAAGTTGTGCATACAGACACAAAGCTCACATTTCTACAACTTTTTTGATTCCTTTTTTATAAGTATTCAGAAGAATCAGACACAAAATGTTTATATAGTTTGTCAGATTGTATAATTTATTGACAAAATATCATCTTACAAAAAATGCCACACAGTATAACTCCAAGAAAACTAATGTACTGCAAAAAGGCCCAAGCTCTGTGCATGTAAGTAGCTGAATTTTGAGTCTCTCCCAGAGAGAACTATTTCCAGGGTTTTGAGTAGTACTCTTCATCAATTTTCCTGAGTTGCACCTAACTTATACCCTAACTAATAACGGCTATACAGTGATCAGGTGGATAGAAGGTAAGAGTAGGTAGCAGTCAGGACAGAATGATTAGGGCTTGCACACTGCACAGACGGCCTCTGAAATCAACTGTTATAATATGGGACAGAGGAAAAGAAAGATACATTAATTTCCTATATACCACCACACTAATGTTCTATTCCCTGCTTTGAAACAAGTGAAGTTTTACATCCATGAGTCTTGGTTCACAGGCAAGTACTTTTACCAATATCAAATAGAAAAAGTATTCTCCCTCCCTCTGTATTGAAAAATTATAGCAAAATATATAGGCATCAGATTTCAGAACCTTCTCAGAGTTGTTGCTGAAACCAATCACTACATTTCAATTCAGTTTATGAATCAGTGTAGATATATTCAAACTGGATTTTTCCATGAATAAAAAAATCTGTCAAAATTTTTCTTGCTCTATGCCTCTGTAATTGTTATCAATCAAGAAAAATCTGATATTAAGGACTACTAAAAACTGAAGGTGGCAGGACAGGCAGAAGTAAGATGTTTTAAAGATAAAATAAGAAAAGGTATAATAAAACAAAGTTTATTTTAAAGATATTTTAGCACAATGTGGGTAGAGTGACAGACTATCCATACCATGCTATGGCATGGCATACCGTGCATTCTATGCTACACCATGCTGGTCTTATCTGAATTCTCTTTTGTTTAAATGATATTCTAAAATCAGTTCTCATACAGTATAAGGTCACTCCCTTTCTCAGAATCCTGAATTGACGGTAATCAACTTGGCACAAGAGAAGAGTAGAATAACATCATAGCAATGTAAGTGATGGAGGGAAGTCTATAATAAAACTAAGCAATCACAACCTAAGGGAACAACAGGGCTTTACATGTAATGGATGGGAAGGAAGTCTTGGGAGAGAAGTCAATAAGAGTTGTGAGCTGTTTTCGGAAGTCATCGTAGCATGTTAAGTCCTTATGGAAAAAGAATTGGAGAAATGCAACAGAAGAGCATTGAGTGTCTTTCATCATGGGAGACTGATTCTTCTTAGGGAAGTGGAAGTAGTTCAAAGAAGCATATGCTGAGATCATATTAGTCCCCTTTCTCAGATCATACTGAAAATGTGAGAGAGGAATACATTAATCAAATTTTAGTATATAGAGAGGATAAAAAGGGGGAACTCACAATAGTAGATTTTTACGTATTTGCTCATATATATTTATTTATTTAAGACATTTTTAGTACTTTAACTCAAAATTGACCTTGTCACATTAGTACTCAGTAAGTGTAAAAAAATTAATAAAATTTTAAAAATGTATTGAAAAAGATACTGAATATATTGAATATATTGAATTCACCCTCATTAGGTTTGCAGATGACAACAAACTGGCAGGCGAAAGGTAGATATGCCATGAGAGTCCTCAATAGGCTAAAAGACTGGGCCAGCAAGAACCACATGCGGGAATCCCAGTGAAGAACAAGCATAATGTAGACCAGTAGTGTGCCCTTGCAGCAACGAAAGCAAAGATGTTCTGGACTGCATGATCAAGATTTTGGCCAGAATTAACAGATGTTAATTCTGTAAATTATATTTAATACACCTGTAAAATTATATTTAGTGTTATTTCCCTTCAGTTCCAGAGAAAAATTTAAAACTTGGAAAGGACTCAAAGGGAAGGCTGCTAGGATTATTAGGATGTTGAAAAACTTGGTATATAAGGAAAGTTTGAAATATCCAGGGGTTTTTTCAGTCTGCAGAAGAGAAGGCTTGGTGTAACTTTGGGGGTTGGCCTCTTCTCGAGGTAATGAGTGACAGGATGAGAGGACATAGTCTCAGACTGCTCCAGGGGAAGTTTAGGATTGGACATTATGAGAAATTTTGTCACAGAAAGGATGATTAGATATTGGAAAGGAGGTGGTGGACTTACCTTCTCTGTAGGTGTTTAAGGAAAGCCTGGATGTGGCAGTTACTGTCATGGTCTAGCTAACATGGTGGTTCGGTCATAGGTTGGACTCAATGACCTCAGGGGTCTTTTCCAACCTAACTGATTCTATGACTCTCTGATTCTGTGAATGTAATGAATTTTCCAATGTCTCAAATGTTAAGTATAGAAAAGATGGAGGTTCTCTCCTCCTAAGAACTTTCAGGGAAGTGCCAACTGACGGAAGAAAAAGATTCTTCACCTTCGGAACAATTAAAATTTAGAATAGTTTGCCCAGAAAACTAATGGAATATTCTTCATTAAAAATACTAAAAATACAGTTTAACAAGGACTTCAGTAAAGAAATCTAGGGACCTGTTTTCAACTGAAGATTGAACAGATGATTCCTCAGAGTCCCTCCTGAACTAGGATTTCTTATGGTTCTGGGTAGTGCTTTTGACAAAATAAGTGAATTAAATTGAGCAACAAATGACATCATGTATTTATTTTAATTGTCTTTATTTTTTATTACATTTTCACTAAGATAAGCCACTATTATATTGTAGTAATTGCATTATCTTTTTGTTTGGAGTTATTTGGATGTAATTTTCAAAAGCAGATTGGAGTAACTGTGAAAACAATAACTGCAACAAATATTTTTAATGCTTGTTGTTAGACAACATGGTGCATGAGCCAAAACCAACAATCTTTTCACATTATTTTAACTAGTAGAATTTAAAAAAAATTTAAATCTTACTGTTTGTAATGTTCTTTTCTTCATATTAAATTTAAAGCCACCTGCACATGACCTGAGTTTGGATCTCAGTGGATCTCACTGTTCAAAAATTTTACAAAATGGAATAAAGATGAGATATTCTAAAAATTTTCAGAATACTGCTTGACTGTATTTTTAACACAATATTTGTTTTAAATGTGATTGAGGAGTTTGTAATTTTTTTTTTTCAGTAGAGTTTATAAAAAAGCAAGCTGATAGCTGAAAGAGGTGAACACCTGTGGCAGCTTATCTGTTTATCCAAGAGAAGCCTATTGCACAGATGCAAAAGCACGCCAGAGTCCAAGATCTCAAGATTCTTAAAACTTTGCAAACCATACTTTGTTTTTCACTCTTCCTGATGAAATTTAATGTTGTCAAGATCTAATTGTTTTGGTCACTCAGAATAGCAAGATCACCACAAAAGAAATTTTTAGTGTGGAAAGCATTCCTCCTTGCTTTAGAATTATTTTTCTTGAATAATCTGTTTTGAAATATATTCTTACAGAAGTATTTTAGGCATTTAGCAATTTCAGAATAAAGGGCTTGATAAGGGTGGTTCACCTTTTATACCACCAGCACCATGTACCTACAAGCTATGATCTGTTTTCACTAGGGAAAAATGGAAGAAGAAAAACAGAACCCTTTTCCTAGCTCTGCAGGAAGAGCAACAAATTAAGAATGATGGGATCAAATACTGGTCCTAAAAAGAAAAGTAGGCACTGACTAGTTTCAGTGTGTTTTCAATTTTGACAAAAAGTTGGGTAGGGCTGTATAAAAGAATTCAGACAGCAATTCTAGATTTGTGTTCAATGAGATAAAGGTGAATCCAGTTTGCAGTGTGTATGTACTGCTGGGAATGAGAGAAGACGTGGAAAATACAAACAGCAGAACAAAGGCTGATGGTAATAAACATAAATAATATGGAGTGAAAGGAATTTCTTGCCTAGATAGAAAATAAGTGTCCTTAGATTTACTGGCAGTGAGAAAACTGAATTAATTAATGAAAGATAAGGAAGAAAGTAAAGTACTAAAAGAAGAAAAAAAAGAAGATTACTAATATTTTCTTCCTTGTTTTATACGAAATTTAGTCATATGTAATCACACTTCCAATACGTCCTCTAGTAGATTCAAATTCAAAACTGAAATACAAATCTCAATGATTAAATTTTATGTTTCCTGAAAACTAACAGCTACATAGTGGAAACTCAGAATGCCACTCATTTTTGAAGGTAGGGGCTAGATTGTCAGACTGAAAGCTAACCAGATTAAACACGGGGACCAGATTAAACACGGAAGTTTAGAGGAGCAATGAGAAAGGTAGAGAAAGAAGCATTTATAAGCCAATGGAGCACACTGAACTGGCTGCTCCTTATGCCCCTAGAGAATTTAGCCTTTTGCCTCTGATGTAACATCCACTGGTATCATAGAACCATAGAATGGTTGGGGTTGGAAGGGACTTTAAAGATCATCTTGGTACTGGGTAGGAACAAGTGTGTAACAGCAGACAGAAAAGAAAACACAGGGTCTTGACAGACTGGACCTTCCTGTAGTCTTTCCAACTCAGTGGAGTCAAAGAGATAAAGTGGGTAATGAATGATAGAACTTTTTAATAAGTTAGGCCTTATTGCTTTGTCTGCTTATGAAAGCAGCAGTTCATCTGATTATTGGTTTGGGGTTTTTTGTTGTTTGCTTAGGGGATTTTATGTGTTTTGGTTTTGAGGGTTTTTTGTGGGTTTTGGTTTGATTCGGTTTGGGTTTTATTAATTTGGGGTTTTGTTTGTTTGTTGTTGGTTTTTTGACCAGAAGAATAATATCATGTTTTGAGAAGCAAAGTATTTTGCTGGTATTTCATGAGTTGTAGTAGAATCATAGAATCATTTGACCAAATGCAGCTTTTCTCTTTTAGTTGCTCTTATTGCATTTGGAGATCTTGAGTTCAAGTAATAGGGACAATACCCAGACATCAGCAAAGGACATTCTTTATTTAAGTATTCTGATATTTTTTATTATTATTTCTTTTCTTTCACATTATAAATTTAGGTAAACCAATATTTAAGCTTCAGCTAAGTTTAAATCTATATTTGCCTTGGAACTTTTTAGCATGATATGTTGCTGCTTTCTTTGAACTTCTACTGACTTCAGAAGTCCATAAATGTGTTTGAGATTTCACAGAGGTTTTTAAATGCTTATTTAGAACAAGTTAACATAAACTTTCCACAAAAGCTTGTTGCAAAATGTTGCTAATTGATGAGCCATTTATTAGACTCTTCATTCTTTTTTAGAAGAGGTCACAGTACTCACAAACTCCTTTTTGCTCTGTTATGTTTTTTAGCATCCTAAATGATTAGAGATAAAACAATAAAACTATAAAATCAGGCTTTGTTAGATGACTCCATTGAGAATAAGCTTTCGTCATGGGAAAATTATATTGAAGAACTGTATTCTTATTTAAATTGAACAATATGAAGAGTTGAGAAATGTAGCTTTTAATCCACAAAATATAATACTGTTTAAAGATTTTCAGAAGTGTGTTTGTTAATGATAACTATAATTGAATGTTTGTTAGAAGTTGTTTTCAGAAGATTTTAATTTGAAAAGCATCAACATTTCTTAAACTTGGATGCACAAACTAGTTGCTCAAGTGTATGTTAGATACACACAGCTTGATTATGAAAAATACATCTTAATGCTTAAGATTGTGCATCAATTATTTTTGAAGATAAAGGATCCTTTTAAGGTTCTAGCTAAGGAGAGTTTAGATGCTCTCCTGGGTTGTTCAGGATGTCAGCATCTTCCAAGAACAGACTCCTGTGACAAATACAGTTGTAGCTATAACCAACCTGCAGTGCATATTCCGCCCTGAGAAGCTTGTTAGAGTTCCTACACAGACATAGCCCATTTCCTGAAATTAACATCCCAATAATTACTGGAGTTCATAAAAGATCAAGAAGTTATAGTGGCTTCGTATGGCAAAGACAAACTTTACAATAGCTTATGGATTTTTTTAATTTAGTGAATTTAATCAACGCTGTCCAGAGATATTTGCATACCAAGTGTGAGGACTGGGTGGGGTATTCTACCCTGAAATTTTATTTTACAATCAGAATGCACTTTGTGCTCTTCACATTGTCACTTTTAATATCCTTGGCAATTCTTGAAGTATTTGGTACTGCAAAAATGACCTGTCATTTCAACAGATGGACAGATTGAATCTGTCAGACTGGTGGAATTTGCAGTAAATTCACTGCAGCACAAGTGAGACCATGAGAACTTTTATTGTCTTAAATAGCTGAACGTAAGTCATTGCTTTTCATCAAAATACTATCTGGCATTTAAGTACAAAAGCAGAAAGTTCATTTGTGAACACTATGAATAGTAGATTCAGTTAGAATATTTACATTAATATAAATCAATGTTTAAGAATCCAAATGAAAGGAGAAATATTTTCAATCAAAATTGAGTACTTTAAAAATGCTTGACTGTAAATATAGTCTTGAGAAAAATGTGTAGAATAGTGTTCTGATCTACAGAAAAATAAAGATTTTAAGAAGTCCAAAATAACATTTTCCCCCTTGATTCAATTTATTTTGAAACTACAACGTTGACTATTAAATGAGAGACCCTTACAGCAGAATCTGCTACACAAAAATGAAACACACCAGTGTATTCAGCAAAGGTTTAGTAATTTGTCAGATACAATATTTTAGGTATGTAATTGCCCTTTTTTGGTCACTGTCATCTAAAACAGGCTGATCACATATTTTTTTACAATAATATAGAATGAAATATGACTTTTTTTTTTCTCCTGAGCTATATTACAGTAACTGATAGACATTTCTTTCTTCTTTGTAGTGAATTTTGTTGTACTTTTTAGTTTGCCAGTGTTTGACTCAGGACATTTTCCCTGTGAGGGCAAACATGTTTCAATAGCCTAGTTAACTTTATTATTATGCCTATATGAATATAAACACTGTAACAAAAATCATTTTAGTAGTCCTGTGAAGCAGACCACATAAACCAAGAACATCTATTTTCATTGAAGGCCTGTGCTAATTTTTTATTAAGAGATACATTAAATATTGATGCATCCAACCTCTGATTGAACCTTCAGAGTTGTCACATATAGGGGTAGCTGAAGAGTTATTATGCAATATAAAATTAGGCATATACAGTAAGCTTCATAATAAATTACCTTTGCAGACTGGAGATTGTCAGATAGAATAGCTTCTTTTTTTTGCACAGCATAAAGGGATTCAAAAAAGCAAATATGAAAACACAGAAGCTGGAAATCCTAAAATGAAAATATTCTCGAAGAAAATCCACAATTGTTTCCTGCTGAGAAAACATATTCTAGAAAGTCTGCCTTTCAGTCATGGAAAATCAAACTGTGATGATAGACAAACAGTTTTTTGACATTCTACAGGTAGATTATTATAGAATATTATAAAATTCTACTAAATTACTAGTAGAATACTATAAAATGGTGAGATAACAACTCTGAGCAACTTAGATTTTTGTAATACATCAAGAAATACTTGTACAGGTTTATTAAAAAGCTCACTACAAACTGATTTCTTTCATGTATATAAAGTACAAGTTAATGAAACAGTAAGATACCTTGGTAGAAGTAAATATGTGTCAAGTAGTAAGGAATGATATATAATGACAGAAAGGTTAAAACTTGGCAGCATGTTTAGGACATTGCTTATTCTTATCTCCATCTTTCTGTTGATTTAAATACACAATTGGAAGACCAAAAGATAATTGTTTATCAGCACAGGCAGCGTTCAGTGGACAATCAGAATGTGCCTATGGCTGAAGAAGCTCACTGGTGTGATGCCTTTGCCACTCTTAAATCCAGTTTCAGAGAAGCTGAAAGGAAGGTGTGTCAAAGCTTTAATACAACTTAGCCACAAAATAGGAGCAACAAAAGATCTCAAAACCAAACTTCCAGAAGGAACATGAAATTTTGAAAAGGATGTTGTATGTGAAGCCTAAATAAATTTTGATTTTATATATTTTTGACAGTGGAATATGCATTAATCACATTTCAGTATATTTATACATGGTGGGAAAAAACTCTAAGTAAAAGCACCAGTTTTGGGGTTTTTTTTTTCTGACTAGTTCACTGTAAAAATATATAACTTTTATGACCTAATACCTAGAACTATTATAAAGAGATGCCACTGTGTAGCTCATGTTTATCCTGAATAAAATTAATAGACTTGGCTGTAGACTTTGCTTACTTTTGAAGCATAGAAAAGGTGGCAGTATGTGAGAATGGCATGTTTCTTTCTATTTAAATTAAAACTTTTTTTTTAAAATAGATCTGCAAAGCTACCACACTTTTATTACAGTGTTTTTTGAACCATTTATTTATGCTAGAGTACTTAAAATTAAAAATACAATTAGATCTGTCAGGTTGAGACTATTTTATGAAACAGAGTTGGTATATGTTCTTTTCCTTCTGTGAAAGGAGTTGGTAATGCCTCTGCTGTAAGTAATAAACAAGTGATGTGTCACTGGAATTGTGGACCATGCTGTTTACAGTCTGACATTCTCATCCCTAAAATCTTCGTGACCATATCATGATAAGCTAGTGTCAGATTGTCTAAATAACAAGTAACATAATGCATTACTGCTACCTATGGTGCATTTGGTTAAAGCATAGAGGCTTCACTCTAAATTTGCAATTTTATTTCAGAAAAATTAAAATATCTACTTGTTTCATTCTGGAAACTGGATAAGGAGAATAACTGTTTTAAACTCTACAGAAAAAAAAAGTAATAATTTTTAATTAGGTAGCAATAACAACAAAAACTAGAAAATTAGGAAAAAACATAGTTTTAATAAGATCTATAGAGGCTAGGGTTATTAAATTGATGGACACTTGCCTTCAGTACCTGTAGTATGCATAGACTGCACCATCCAAAGTTATCAACTTCTGGGTAACTGCTTCACTAAGGAAATGGGGAAAAGGAATTTACCTGAGTGCACTCATGTCTTCAGGGTGATTCTCAGCCTAGGTTGGTTTTTGTCTCCATACAGTGTGTATGCAGTATAACCTAGGTCATAATGTCTCTGAATTTTCAATTACTTTAAAGAGTAACAGTTGAGAAAAGTGTAAATTAAATAACTTTAGATTTCAGCTGGTATAAATGTCACTTCAAGCCTTTTTTTTTTTAATTCCTGGTAAAAATTGTATGTTTTATTTTGTTTTTAAACATACTTGGAATATTTCTGCAGTGTTGCAATATGTGATCCACAGCTACTCAATATAAGCTCCTGGAGCAACCACTTCTTGTCTTCTGGATTGGCTTGATACACATTTACAGAAACTGAATGGCTTGACTGAACCATGGTACAAAATGTGAATGGCAGGACTTTCAACAGTATGCCCTACTTTTTATTTGTAACAGAGCAGCCATTTATTTTAAGTTCCTTCCATGTGCTGCTGCATTAACAAGAAGCAATAACACCTCTTGGGTATGTCAGGAGCATCAACTCTTTTTCTTTTGTCAGGCAAATCTGTTTTACTTTATGGTCACCCAAATTATTTAAGATGCACAAAAACATAATTTTCCATTGTAAGATATACCATAGTTAAGGTTAAATGAAGAAATAATACAGTTGAGATGCCAGATGAGTCAAATGTGTGTCTTACAAGTGAGAGGTTAGTGTCATGGTTTGTTTGTCCTTTCAATATCTTGCCACACAGTAAGTGGTGTTCTTTTCTCTGATCACTTTTTTGTGTGGTCTGAGCAGTGGGAGCCAAGGAGAGTGCTAGATAACAGTCCTTTCAAAATGTGATGCAGGAGTCACAGAATGGATAAGGTTCGAAGGGATCACAGTAGGTCACCTGGTCCAATCTCCCTGCTCAAGCAGGATCTTCCCAGAGCCCACAGCACAAGATTGCAGTCAGATTGTTCTTGTATATCTCCAGTGAGGAAGACTCCACAACCTCCCTGGGCAATCTGCTCCATGCTCGGACACATGAATAGTAAAGAAGTTCTTCCTCTTATTCAGGTGGAACTTCCTGTGCATCAGTTTCTACCCATTCTCTCATATCCTATTGCTTGGCACCACTGAGAAGAGTGATCTATGCCCTTGACACCCTTCCTGCAGATACTTACAGACATTGATGAGGTCCCGTCAGTCATCTCCTCTCAATTATTTTGTACATGTGATTTCTGCATGAAGTGTACATGTAATATCCTATGGATATCCTAATTTAAGATACTTTATTGTGTGTAACAATACAGGAGTCTGAATAGGAGCCTGTTCATGACTTTCTTCTAGTGTTGCAGAACTTTGTCATTTGGCTATGAAATATGAATTTGCTGGTAAAGGAATTAATATCCTGTGATATAGTCACTCAGATTAGACTTTTCTATTCTTGTCTTAGACTAGGAAACTTTGATCTTGTCCTTAATTGTTTTTGCTTTTACTCCTTTTATGTAACCATGTAATAAATGGGAAAACAAAGATAGTGTGTCTGCAGGGATCTGTACAGAGGACAAATATTCCGTGGGGAGAAAAGGACTGCATCTCTACAATGGATCTGAGACGTCATTGCCAAACTCTAAGTAACAGTGTTAATACAAGTGTAGTCACAGATCTATGTTCATATACATTTCTCAGCAGTGTCCCACCTTCCTATGAGGACAAAATGGCATACCTTTGTCCTTCCATGAATACAAAACAAGGCAAATAATTTTGATTGTTGACGGAATTAGGACTGCAAAGCATGTTACCAACTGCACTCACTCCATGTGATGGACCTGATGGATTGCCTGTCAAGGTTAAGACATGAGTATAAATATTTTTGCTTTTCTATCTCCTCATTGAGAGGCAGATTGCAGCTATAATTCCTAGCTTTTATGTAGTCTTTCTCCTCCCTTTTTAAATTTTTTTAATCCTTTTATCCTTATACCCATTTAAAACTTTTCATCATAAATGTCATGGTTATTATATATTGCAGAAAAAAATGGGTGTATATGAAGAATGATATCAGAAATTCCCATATCTCTTTAATACTATGTCTGTTGCTGAACTTTTCAATTTACTCTTTTGGGCAGTTTGCTTTAGAAGGAAGAACAGAATGATGGAGGTTTGGCTCAATTTCAGTCAGCTAGCTTAGTAGCTGACTAAGATGAGGAGGAGCCTATATTTCTAAAGTTTTCCTTTTTCTTTCATATTTCTTCTTTAACACTTCTTCATGAAGTATTAAATTTCTTCAGCAAAATTGCCACAAAATTGCCTCAATGGCAGCTGTAACCCCTTGTTACTAAGATCCTGGAAGCATTCCTTGTGGATTTGTGAAATAGTAAGATTAGATTTCTCTTACTTTTTGTCACTACTTGCAGAATCCTTGAAAAAAAAATGAAAGAGAACAGAATGGAAACTGCCTTATTGTGGCATTCCACAGTCTTTGTTTTTTTCTTAAAATGTTATACACCAGATCACAGTTCATTTCTCTCAGTTGTGTGTTGATTAGGACTCTTGTTATACTTTTAAAAAAAGTGATAACTGTCATTTATAGATATTTTAATTAGCTCTGATCAGATATGTTTCCACAGTTGATAATCTCTTTTTTATTCTGATTAATGACTTTATGTGTTTTGTAGACCTATTTAGTTTTATTGGTTTGGGATTTTTATGTAGGCAAAGAAAATTTTGGATACACGAATTCACTCAATAGAGTTGAGTGTCAATAGCAGGTTTCCCCAGACCCAGGTAGCAAAAAGGCCTAGCAGGTATTTGCAGTAGGCACACAGTTACATGTACACACAGTGCATATAGGAGTGACTGATCACACAAATAATGAAGACAGAAAACAGCAGCACTCACACAAACACAAATTGCACGAAATGTCATGTTTCAGTCTCTGACTGATCAGGATGGAAGTCAATTAGTGGAAAAAGAATTTTATGTGTTGTCTAACCTCTCCAGCAAAATAATCCCCATTTTTCTTTGGACCAGTATTCTGTATATCTCTAATGTCTCATGCTCATCTTTGCTTTGGTTGTCTCCAAGTACAATCATATTCAGTGTGCTTTCTCAACTAATAGCAGTTCACTGTTTTTCATACTGTTATGTTGCCGTAAGAGGAAAGGAAAAAAAGTTTCCAAGACAACTTTATGTGGGTAAAGTAGAGAAGAGTTCTTTTACTTACAGAGTTTTAGGGATACAGAATATAAAGGAATATAAAAGAGTACATAAAGTATAAAAAGAGTACAAAAGAGTACAACACATGTTGGCAAGTAACAGATAGAAAAGACTGATGCTAGGTTGAACTCACAGCCTCAGGAATACCATGTGAGCTCTTTTCCAAGCACCACCTCTTCAAAACATGCAGAGTAAATTAATCCAAAAGGCGTCCATTTCATTCCCAGCTGCATCCAGCCAACCCCTGAGCCACTCTGCCATGTATTACCAAAGGGACAACATGTATTACAAAGGGACAACAACCTGCCCCTCCCAGGTGAAAGAGCCTTTCACCCACAGGCTGGGAACTTGACTCTTGAAACATCTGGGCCCAAGTCAGCTCACCTCCTGATCCACTCTAAAGAAGGGAGAAACTCCCTTTTGCAGCTGCTCCCCTGCAGCTCAGCTACCCCAGCAACTCATGCTGGTACCCAGTTCCCATTACCAGTCTTGTCTTCCTTCAAGCAGGACTTGAAGTTCTTGAGGTCTGGCCTGGGAGAGCAAGGGAGGGGAAACATCTTCTCCCTCCACCTTAGGAGAGCAAGAGAGGGAAAACCCCTCCTTTGCAAGCAGAGCTCTTCTGAGCTCCCTCCCCCCTCCATCTTTCAGCTGGGGAATGCAGGGCACCACACTAGGCTGGGCAGCAGAGAGAGTGTGTGTATGTGTGAGAAATGTCAACAAGGTGTAAGAGCTGGGAAAGCTCTCTATCTACATGACAGGATACTAATTTTATAACACTACTCAATTATCCTATCTAAAGGTTACATCCAATCTAAGAAATGTCCATACCCAGAACTCCCCTTGGGACTGCCCCATGGCACGCCTCTCCTAGAATTGAGTTGGAGGTCTGAAGACCCCTACTTAATCTTTTGTCATCGTCTTCATGCCACTTTCCCTTATTGGAGCTTCTCCAAGGTTGCTGGGCTTTGCTTTCTTGTTTTGACTAACATGGTATCTAATTGTCTTAGTTCTGGTACATGTTTTCCAGGCATGGTGTTCCAGCTATTATCTGACCCTTAAGGCAGCTAGCATAGGGCTAGAGGTTGCTAGCTACTCTAAATGTAAGAAACTACATAGAAGTATAAAAATCCACAAATTCATGAAAATCCTAAGGCATCAGTTGGGTTTCTCAGCTATGGTGGTGATATCAACCCGATGTTCCCAGGAAATGCCTCTCCACTTGCTGTGGCTTCCTAAAGCAACAATGTCAAGAATGCATGTAGTGGAATGGCAAGATTGTTTGGAAATCTTTGTTGAATGTGGGCCTTGGATTCAGGAGGAACAGAAATTGCATTTCAGTATTTTAGAGCCCCACCTTTTCAGTTCAGGCAAAATGTTCTAATTTCATAACCAAAATTGTCACATACAATCATTGATACCTAAATAAATACAAAATCACTGCTGGCCTACTTCTTTAAAAAACTGACAATGGGAGTGGTTTTGGTGACCTTGATGTGTATGACCAACCTCTTTAGATCTGCTTGCTCCCCAGCATGAAAAGAAGGCATCAGTTGTGCTTCCATTTGCATGAGCATACAGGCTCTTTTGGGAAGACATTCCTTATTCCATCATCATATTGTTGTATATATTTGTGTTATTTCCACTGTGATCAGATGTGCTGATTAGGATGGAAAAGTAATCTGACTGCTTTGCTATGGTATATAGCATAACACCTTGTAATTGCAGTTGTAGTTTGATTTCAGTGCTCTTTCAAAGTCTTCCAGTTATTCTAATATAGATTTTATTTCTGTGGCTGAAGCAAAACTGAAACAATGGCAAATGCATTCCATACTATGTTTTTTTCATACTAAAAAAGGAAGCATGGCTTTGGGTGTATACTGCTGCAAACACTGCAATGGAAAACTTCTCAGATCTCTATCCATATGGCATATTTATGAATATGTGTATGCTCTTTCACTGGAAGACTATTGATAAGTCCTTGTCCTTGTTTTCCAGGATTAGTTTCTTATAACTTGTGCAGTTATTTAGTTTTGTTAAATTGATTCTAACACCCCATTTCCCCTGTCTGTTTAATTCTGGCATTTATATACTCAAGTACATAGCAGGAACTTATCTTCAACTTAGATTACATTTTGGACACTGTTACATCATAATAATAGCAAGATATATGTGTATACATAAGGACATTGATATAAATTCTTTTCCTAAGAAACCTTCTCCTGTGAAGTGAGGTCCAACAGTTAGACTTCTGGAGTCTGAAGACTTAAAATCTACAATATTAGTATTAAATGCATATATAGTTTTGTGGTTTAGCCCTGTGAAGAATGAAGTACAACTTTTAGAAAAGTTGTACTGATTAATGAAAACAACTACCACATTTCCCACATTTTTTTTGTTTAGAAGAAAGAAATACATCACTGTATTTCTTTAGTGATGACAACATACATGTCAAATATTTCCAGGGTGGAGTAAACCACT
>VWZF01002811.1:1397614-1442160 GCA_013396755.1 Sclerurus mexicanus
TTTCAATTTTCCATTATGTTTTAGCCAGGCCAGTAAAAATAAGGAGAAAAATAAATAAATATATCACTACTATTCATTATTTAACCATTTCCATCACATCTTTGCATTTTAAGCTTTAGGTAGGTGAGGTTGGATAAGCAAGTTGCTCTTGTGTAGGCTAGATATAGCACGTATAACAACATTTACCTGTAGCAGTTTTTAAAAAAAATTTCTCACAAGATTTCTATCAATGCATACATTATATTACTTTTATGACAGTGATGGATAATGAAAATATCAATATTTCTTTTGGGGAAAAAAAATAAAGAAGAAAAAAGAAGCCCTGCTGCAGTGGTTAACTTTTCATAAGACTATTTTGAAAATGTCAAACCTGCAGCACTTATACTCTGGAATTTCAAGCATCTTACATGAGTCAGAAGAGGTTTCTCAGTAGCTTGCATCACAGTAGTTGCGCATTATGTGCAGTCTAATTGAAAGGTATCCTCATCTCAAGAAAAGCATTTCATATCACTTCTTGTAAAACCATAATCCATCTGAAATAAACATGTCCTGGAAAGTAAGTGAGGCTTGCCGGACAAGTATTTTTTTTTCCTTAATGCTGTGACAGGTCATACAGGCTATTGGATTCACTTCCTTTGTTAAGAATATGAATCTTTCCACATAGTAACATCTCCAGCCATTTGTACCAGAGGGCTTTTTGCCTGTAGTATATGATTACAGTTGAAACCAGACTTGGTAGTTCTTGTGGACTCTTCATTGCACTCTGGGTTTTCTGATAATAGGTGCAATTATAACCTCATTTGGTAGTAAAATAATATTTTCTGGCTAAACATCTAAGGGAGTTGTGGAAGGAAAAAACTGGCATGGTAGTTTTTGTTGAGTGTCTTTGGTTTTTTTTTCCTCATATATGTGTTCCCTGAAAACCTGTGCATGCAGAGGAGAACATTTTCATGGAGACAAGCTTTCATAACATGAAGTCAGCATCCTTGTATCTCTTTGTTAGTTCTCATCCTGGCTACCCAGGATCTGGTATGACTGGCAGATAAACAGTTATCAGGAAAATTTATGATGTAGTTGTTGGTTTCTAGTATAATCAAAATTATATTTATTGTACTTATCACCTATTTCTAGGACAGGAGTTTCTGTATGTCAAGACAGCCCAGGTAAGGAGAGCTATTTTGGGGTCCTCATATCACAGAGTGGATTAAGTAATACTGAAATATCTTTGACTTGGTTGCAGCCCATGAACCATCTTTAAGGCTAGACATCTACATTTAATCATATTACATGTGGAATGTCTGTTAATGTTGGGAATGCCTGTAGGTAGCCATATATTTTGGACATCAGTGAGCTGATATCTCAGCATCTGGGCTTAATTTAAACAGACACTCAAGTAGCTGTGTTTTACATTTACAAACAGCCAGTACCTGAGAATGGTCTCCTGCACAGGGAATCCTTGTAAAAATGACAGGGACCTGTACTGTACAAGTCATCCTTGTTTAGCTCTATTAAAAAGTCAGCACTTTCTAATGGAAACCACATGGTTCTATGTTTGTTTTTGTTATCTTATGCACAGAAAAGAGCTGCAATATGTGCTGGCAAATGTGAATACTCCTTCTGCTAGTGTATCTGACAACCAAAAGAAAACAGTGTCTTTAGTAAATTTAATTATATAGAATCATCGAATGATCGGATTATAGGAAAATTCAACTTGGAAGGGACCTTGCGAGGTCTTTGGTCCAACCTACTGCTCAAAGACTCAGCTATGACTTCAGCGAGTTGTGCAGGGCTTTGTTCAGCCTAACATAACCACTTCCAGTGCTTTATCTCCTGATGCAGATTCTCCATTCTAAAGCTGCCTGGTTCCAAGTAATGTCTACCATCTTTCTCCTTCTCACCATCCACTCTTGCAAAAATCCTGACTCCATCTTAGTAACCTTCTCCTAGTTATTGGAAGGCTGCTGTGAGGTATCTCCAAAGCCATCTCTTCTCCAAGTGTAACAAGCCTGTGTTGGTCAGCTTGTCATCACAGAGCAAGAACTCCAGGACCCTGACAGTGACTCACAGATGAAATCATTTCAGTTGATCTTTATATTTTTCTGTTGAGAAACTCAGAAGAAGACATGGATCTCATGAGTGCTGACTAAAGTGGGATAATAATTTCCCCCATCTTCTGCCCGTGTACCTGCTAATACAGCTGAAGATGCTATTGGCCTTTTTTTTTTCCTACCTGAGCAGTGCTGGCTTATGTTCAATTTACCAAAAGCCACAGGTCATTTGCAGCTGAGCTGCTCCTCAGGCAGCCTATTCCCAGGCTTGATCGGTGCAAGTTTTTCCTTCCTAGATATAGGACTTGACCTTTGTCCTTGTAGAATATCGTCTGGTTCCTGTCTGTTCCTTCAGCACTGAATAGCAGCTATACTCTCAACTCTGTTGACTCCCCAGTTGATGTTATCTTGAAATCTTGGGATTGCACTGTGTTGCTTTCTCTGTGGTGTTGATATTAAAGAGGGGAGGTCCCTGTACCTGAGTCCTGTGGTAATTTGCTGTTTACTGGCCCTAGTTAGAGGACTACCCACTAGCCACTACCCTATTAACCCAATAATTCAGCCAGCTTTTATACACCTAGCTGTACATCTATCCATACCACAATAACTCAGATATTGTGGGAGGTAGCGTTGAAATCTTTGCTAAAGTTGATGCAAATTACATCCTTTTTATTATACAAGGATTGCTTAAGGGACTTGCAAAACATATTTGCTGCACATTTAATCACAACTATGAAAACAGAAACTATTTTTAGACAAACATTTAGAATTTGACAGTTCAGTTTGTTATTTAAAATGGACACTGAAGACTAATGGTGAATGTGGAAGACTTCTGAAGGAGGTAAGCAGGCTGAATAAATAACTGAAGGAAAAAGGCTTTGGAGTCTGAAAGATATAAATAATTTAAATACTTTTAGAATCTTTTAAATTTATGCTGGTGGGATTCATCTCTAAATTCACTTCTATGTGAATCAGTGTATGAGGAATGTGTGCCTCCATGAAGAGACAAAATGTTTAATGGCATTTAGACTGATTTTTTTTTTCATTCTTAAACACTTTGGTTAACTTAACTGAATGGGCAGAAGTCCAGAACATTTCGGTTCAGTTTACTGCCTAGGTCTCCAACGGGTATGAAGTACAGACATGTCCTTACTTATGGGAGAAGTATAAACTAAGCATATTAAAATAAATGATTGAAAACATTTCCCTAAGATTAAAACACATGATTTAGGAATAGTGTTTTAGTCATGCAGGGTGTAAACTATTTTGATATTGACACACTTGTCAGTGTGCTGAAAACATTAATGTGTGCATTGCCAAAAAAATAATGGACACTTTATTATCTCTTCCTTATTTTTTCAGGTGTTTGCTTTCTCATTTAGTTTAACAGCTTTTGAGCTTTCCATTTGATTAAATGTTGTAATGCACAACATACCAACATGAGGGTGGATGACACTTGCCCAGATGTTTCAGCATTGATGAAATGCTAAACGTTATTGATTTGTTGTATTTTAAAAGGATTCAGGGATTATATTTGCCAAAAAGATTTTATTACAACCAACTAATTTTCAGTGTTAATCACACAATAATTAAAGATCCATATGACTGCTGGTCATGATTTGTTAGCTTATGATTCCTGTAAAAAATGGTGGTTCCCCAAGCCACATTAGAAAGATGAAGGATTGCATGAATCAAAGATTCATAAACCTAGTTATGGAGTGTCATCAGAAAATTAAGGACAGAATAAAAGATTATCTGTGATGGTTCAGAAGAAAAAGCAATGAAAGGAAGGGCAAACAGGACTATATCAAATTCATCACTTGTAGTTATGTGATGTGGGTATATCTTTGCATCTGCTTCACTACAGTATATACTGTAGAGTAAGCACTACAGTTCTACCTACCAGAAATAAAAAAGCAAAAGCTTACAATTTTGCCATAAAAGTACTTCAGTTTAGATATGTGCTCACCAAAGGGTTTTTCTGAGTTATGTTGATTTGTTAGGTTTTTTTTTAATTTAAACACAGTGATTCTTTTGAGTTTGTTTGAATCCCAATACTAATTGGTTTAGTGAAATAAATACTAGACCATTACATGGAAAATATAATGTAAAACATATAATATAGAATATATATGTAAGGGTTTTTTTCCTGAGCACTTTTATTTATATCACATGATTGTGAGCAAATAGTTGTAATTTTCCCACAATTAGATGCAGATTCTAAAATTGTTATGTGTATGTGTATGTGTATGAAATATGTGTGTATTTATAAAGCTGCAGTATCTTAAGTGAGATAAATCATCCTTTATTTAGCCACACTTATTTTCAGAATCACAACAGTACCTGGTAAACTGCAAATGTCCTAAAATAATTTTCATACTCCTCCAAAATTTATTTACTAGTTTATTTTTCTCTTATAAAGATGAGAGACACTCCTAAAGCCAGATTTTTTCATGTTCATACAAAAATTTGGAATGCTAACACATGCCTTCTCTTGACTACTTCTGATTGCTTATATTAAAATGAAAGAAAAAAATAAAAAGAAGAAAATCCATAAAATTCCTGAATAACCCATCCTGAACTTCAGACAAAAGTTAGTTAATAGATTAACATTTATTATAAATACTTAATATTGTGGTTTACGTTATTTTACAGGATGATGATTTGTAATCTTACCCTGTGTTTTTATGGTATGGTTCATTCCTTTTATATGACTTTCTTACTGTAATCAAGGTCCTGTTCCTCTACTGAGCTGTACATTTCTTTGTAAAAGAAAAGTTCAAAGTTGCATCCCTAAGGTGCATCTCTAACTGAAACGTTGTGGAGAGAAATTACTATATAGTTAGTCAAAATCAATTTTTTCTTATTTCTAAACTAAAGTGTCATATAAAGATAACATATTTTGCTGTGTGAAAGTAGAATACGAACAAAACCTGACAATGATCATAAATTAGGAGTTGAACTAAGAAAGATGACTTAGGAAGTTTAAAGTACAAATTAGACAAAGAACTGAAATAATGAAAATATATAAAGTTATCAAGAAGAAAAATAGTGTATGTAAAATGTACTTTGCTTAAAAGATAATCTGTAACTGTGGCCTGTTGACTGTGCACATACTACTTTTCCAGACCTTATTCTTCTTTTACTACACTCACACTTTTCTGCACAACCTTGATATCTAAGTTTTTTTGGCTTATCTTTATTCCTTAATTCCAGTCAGGAGTATATCTTATTTATCCAACCACGTGATGGTTCTTAATCACAGTGAAGATTATCAGCATATGTGAGTTTGCTAGATTCTTCAAGTCTTTTTACCAAGGGCTCTATCTCTTTTGAGTTGTGTGCATTCACTAACAAATCTAACAAATCTCTTCGTTGTCCCTGATTTTCACAGAATTTGTACACTGAGGTCCAAATAGCTGCTTTATATCAATTTTCAAAGGCCTTTAAAACACCACAGTTTTCTCATAGAAGTTATCGGATTTGTTTTGGTGGCATTTGGGCCTAACCAGGCAAAGAGATGGAAAATCTATAATTAACATTATATCTGAGTGTGTGCTGCATTGTTTTCTAATAATACTTGGATGTCTACTTTATCTTTTTCCCTTTTCAAGAGAGAAAAGAGGGTGAAATACCATCTCTACTATCCAAAGACAGGATTAGACAATTAGGCATACAAATCTCTGTGAACAGATGGGACGCATCTGAAGGTGCTGATGGAGCTGCCTGATATCATTGCAAGGCTGTTGTCTAACCTCTTCAAAAGGTCATGAATTTTAGAGGATATTACCAATGACTGGGAAAAAAAAATTAAAAAGTGTCAGACTCATCATGAAAAATGGCAAGAGGAAGATCCAGGCGACTATGAGGTGGTCTGCTTCACCTCAGTGACTGGATGGGTGATGGAATAAATCCTCTTGGAAGCCATTTTTAGAGGTGTGAAGGACAAAAAGGTAGCAGCCAAAATAGATTTAACCTGCACAAATCATGCCAAACAAACTTTATATGATGAGATGAGATGAGTGTTTCTGCTGTGGACAAAGGGAAGGACAGTGGATGGTGTATGCTTTGACTTTAACAAGGACTTTTACATGCATTTATAAAGTCTCCTTATCACCAAACTGGTGACGTACGTGCTGGATAAATAGAAAATGAGGTAGATGGAAAATTGATTGGACTACCCAGTTCAAAGTGCTATGGTAAGTGGTGCAAAGTTTATCAGGGGGTCAGTAGCCAGTGGCATCCTTCAGGAATCGGTACTGGGACTGTCCAGTGCCTGTCTGCATTAATGGTCTGGATAGTGGGACACAATGCATTCTCAGCAAGTTTGCTCATGGTACCAAATTTGCAGAAGTGGTTAATACACTGGAGGACTGCTATACAGAAGGACCTGGTCAGGCTGGAGAAATGCAATAACAGGAACCCCATGAAGTTCAACACAAGAAAGTGCCAAATCCTGTGCCATGTCCTATGCCAGGGGAGGAGTCACCTCATGCAACAGCAGAGGCTGGTGGCAGGCCAACTGGCAAAAAAAAAGGAGCTTTGAAAAGCTGATGAACATCAGCAGCAAGAAAGTCAACTACATCCTGAGCATTATTATTAAGAATGTGGTCAGTAGCTTCAGGGGATGTGATCCTTCCACCCCTTTTTTGGCACTTCTGAGAGTGCATTTGAAGTTCTGTGCCTGCTTTGGGCTCCCTATTTCAAAAAAGACATTAACATACTGAAGTGAATCAAGTAGAGGTTGAGTAAGACAGCCAAGTGCACTAGACAGGACCGTTGCTGGTTAATGGCTCAAACAGTCAGCAGGGTTCTTTGCTGACAATGCTCAAAGTAACCACCTGGGTGCAGAGGGGGTGCACACCCACCATCAAAGGCTACAAACTGGGTATTGAACAAAATAAGGGATGAGGCTGATATGAGCCAAATCCTACGAGGTAGGATAGTTCTTTTTATCATGCCAAAGTCCTTACACAAGGGGCACAGCTGTGAAAACTACCCATCAGGAAGGGCTGGGACAGTCACAAGTGGTAATGCTCTCTGATGGGCCATAATTGGCAGCTGTAATTTCTTAGAAGGTGTCATAAACCATCAAAGATACCAAATGTGTCCCATGATCCAAAGTATTATATCATCCAGTGTAAAGCTCTCTGTCCCAGGGAAGGTACTTGGGCATTCCCACTGAGTCTGAGAGTAATATTAACCCATAGTGTTTTGTGGGTTTCTCCCACACCCTGCAACCATCACTTTGGCAAGACCAAGACCATCACTTCAAGCAATGGTCACTGAAGTTGCCACAACCAAGTCTTGTTGCTGGACTCATGGATGGTGACTATATACCTTTCTATTCTTATACTTTCTTTCTCTTTCTTTCTTTTCCCTTATACATTTGAAATGTTGTCTTTATGCTTTTAAATTGCTATATTACTATAGATAACAACCAAAATGGCTACATACCTGCTTTCCATTGCAACCAAATTGTTCTAAAATAAACCTTACATATATCTATATCTATCTATCTATCTATCTATCTATCTATCTATCTATCTATCTATCTATCTATCTATCTATCTATCTATCTATCTTTACAAACATGGACCATTCAGTGTTGTTGTGTTCTAATACACCCCAAGGTATCTGTTAACAAGTACCTGGGTTGCCCTTGCTTCCAGGGGTGGGCCATAACACCAAGGAGCTGGAGGACCTGATGGATGAGGACAGGTAAGGAAATGAGGTTTGTTTTGCCTTAAAAAGAGAAGTCTCAAGGGGGTCCTCATTTCTGTCTGCAACTAGCTGAATGAATGAAGCCAGACTTACCAGAAGTGTGCAGTGGTAGGATGTGAGGCAATGGACGCAAGTTGGAACATGGCAACTAGATATAGGGAAAAACTGGTTTTACCATGAAGTTTCTCAAGCACTGAAACTGGTTGCCCTGAGAGTTTGTGGAATCTCCATCCTCAGCGGTGTCTGAGACTTGACACAGTGCTGTGCAACCTGCTCTAGTCAGAACTTCTTTAAGCACAGGGCCATATGTCCCTTCCAACCTAAATTATTCCATGATTCCATTAAATTGTGAATTTGGCTCTGGTCCTTAGCACTTTTTATTACAGGAATTCTTTAAACATAAATCTTTAGCAAGACAGTTAATTTACTGTGGAAACTGACTAGAGCTGTCAAAGTACTCAAGATATCATACAATAAAGGATGCACCATCTTGCCAACTTTGTAAAGCTTTGAAAGCTGAACAGATTGTAATAGCAAAGTGTGTTTACAATAGTGGACAGTGTTTAACCATGATTTATACGAACTACATTTAAACCTCTTCCAAAATAGACACGTTCAATTAGTTAAATTTATCTACCCCCATCTAACATCCTTTTTTTTTTTTTTTTAATCGTTTGGAAAAATTACTTCAAGTTTTGGCTTTAACTGGAGTCACTGTTCTCCTCAGTATTTTATCCAGAGGTCTATATGCCTGCTCAAAGACAGGCACAAGTCAATATGTTGAAAGCCTGTTCAGAATTCTGTATACATTCTCATTCCATCATACCATTCAGCCACAGAACACAGTAGGGATACTATTTACAGACAGCAAAGTGTATCAATTAAATAGTACTAAAAGGAGAAACACATCTTTCTGTTTCTTTGACATATCCCAAGCCTATTTTGCACCCCACTGCAAAGGAGACAAGGTTGGTTAGCACTGCGCATCCTGACTCCAAACGCCATATTTGCCACTCATATCTCACATGGTGAATTACAGTTTAACCGTTGCAATTACTATATCCCAAGCATTCACCATCAGCCTTTCCTCTGATTTCATTTGCTGCTTCTTTGTAAAGCCCCTGTTCTAGTAAAAGCTAGAGCCGCAGCAATTATTTATTTACCTCTCTTAACAACAAAAACCTATTTGCCCAGCTGCTCACTGTGCCTCCATGGTCAGGCTCTTGCTATAACACTTTTCAAGACTGACGGTAACCCCTGCATACAGGTCCTGGCATACTGACTACATCTCCAGTAACTCAGTTATTCCTTTCATCAACATGGTGTCATACTCCAAAGATTTTGGGTAAAAGAGACAGGCCATGGACACAGCCCCCATCACAACCAACCCCTTCCACCTGGATGAATGCTCTAGACAGTATAATCTAAATTTGCAGGGAGCTTTGCTTTGAGAAGGCAGTTGGACAAAGTGTTTTTCAGAACACTTTTTTTTTTTCCTATAAACTGATCATTCTTCATTTGCACTGAACTAGCCCTCATAGCAGTGCCTTGAGTGTTCTTCAGCACTATCTGTCTCCATGCCAGCAGTTTGTTTCTCTGCCTCCTGAATCTGCCAGTGTGAATGAATGGTGACCTTTTGCTTTAACTTTAAAGACTCTCCCTGGGAGCTTACTCTTCAGCCAGCTCTTCCTTCTAGAATTTCTCAGACTTCTATAGAAAGAGATGTTCCTCCTATTCATCAGCCCAGACTGCGCCCCAGGCTCAGCTGTGTGTTTTGAAGGATAGAGTATGCCATAAAGATTGCCCTGGCAATCTGTAAAACATACTGGCTGTGCAGGCAACATCACCAAATTTTTAGGATGTCAAAAGCCAACTTTATTGCCAAGTGAATCTAGCAGTCAGTACAGCTCCAGGACTGCTCTAAAGAAGCAGCTAAAGCACATGAGAAGCCAATTCAGAAGAAATAGAAATTGCCTCCTATAAAGAACAGGGGGAAATATAAGAAAGATAGTGGTTGGAATTTATGTTATCTAGAGACATTTGAAATCTGATTAGGCATGATGCCTTTAGGGTTTGTCCTTGAAGCACAGTTTGAGTAGACAGTAAGGAAAGGAGTATGGAAAGGAGTGTAGACATACTGAGTTTCCATACCCTTTCTCTACAAAACTGCTTTACTGATGTGATAGCTCACTTCAAACTGAGATCACACAGCATTATGGACATTGAAATTTCACTGATGTCTAAAACGAGTAATGTTAGTGCAGAGATTGTCTGAACTTTGAGCATAAAACATGAGTCCTTTGTCATTGCCTCACTATTACCTTAAACAAATCTGTCTATTTCTCATCTGGAAAATGGGCAATAATAAAACCAATGTACCCTACATGGCAACTGTTAAGATTAATTAGTTAATGCTGTGGAGCTCATTTCTTCAGAGGTTTCCTATGGGCCAAAACAGATGCATACAGAAACAAAGGAAGAAATTGCATGTCTAAACCAGACGGTTTCCTTGTTCAAAGAGAAAGAAAGGATAAACACAGATTGCCTGAGATTTCAGTTTCCTTTTACTTTTTCTTTTTCCTTTTCTTTTTCATTTTCTTTTACATGTACATTTGGAAGACTAATGCTCTAATAATACTTGCTACTCATTTGGAAATTCAGATGAGACATTTGGGTTTCTTAAGTAGTTTTGCATTAGACTTAAGCTATCTCATAAATAAATGATGACTTAAAAAAATCTATCTACGTTTCATCTTATTATAGTAAGAAGGGCTATTATAGAAAGAAAAACCCTAGGGTGTTACTGTATTGGTCCTTCAATATGTATGTGATATTATCATGTGCTTTAACCACCTCAGTCTTTAACAAATCAATTGATTATGCTGTTCTTACCTCAGAAACATCACATTGTATCTTTTTAATAATTTTCAGTTTTGCATATATATGTGTATATATGTATATGTGAATACATATGTATAAAAATTTTATCTTCTAAATTGTTACATTCCTAGAGGAAAATGTGTTTTCTGAACAAGTTTACATGAGCCTGTCTGGGATCCTGTGTTCTTCATCAGTGGCAGAACATGTTGCTCTGGCTTTCCACCTCCATCAGCCAGATTGCATCAAATCTGACTGAGTTATCAGTGTCGTCATATTGATAGTCTTAATTTTCTACCTGTAAAGTGGAAGGTTAGTTGAGCAGATAAACACATCAGAGACTAAGAGGCACGTGCTGAAATACTTAATAAGACTGGGTGTTTATATAATTAAAACCAAGAGAATCAAAGAGCTATAATGATTATATTATGTTTTCTAAAAAAAATCCAACACTTATTAAACATTTTGGAGAGTCTGATTCAGAAAAGCAATTAAACATAAACTTAACTTGAAGTCAATAGTGCTTAACCACTTGCCCATAGCTAGCTATGTGCTTAAATGGTTTGCTGAATTTAGAATATAGTATAAATCCATATGAAATTTGGGGGTTTGGCACTTTTTTCCCAAGAAGTTGATTGGAGAAGAGACTGTTTCACTTCTTCATTCCTAATTAGTTTCTTCACGCTAAGATTTTGCAACTGAGATCCAACAACCTAATGCAAAATAACAATTTTTCTTCTCTAAAAATCAGATCTCTAAGTATTTTTCACATCCTTTCCTGAAAGAGTCTTACATCTCATATATAGTTTACTTCTATTTATAATTTGTTGTGAAAGAGTAAAAGTTTCTTACAGTAATTTTATCATTTCTGAAATAACCCTTCCTTTGTTATTCTTTTGTAAATTCTCTCTTAATTGCTCTGAAAATAGAATTCTAATAGATGCAAAATGCTCATTTCAGTGTTTTCTTGTTATTCATCTAAGAGTCACTCATTACACAGAAGAAAAAACCCTAATGTGGTTAATAAAAGTTTGTTGTGAGATTACATGTATGGTAAAGTTATGAAAAAAGCAATGTTTGCATTTTTTCCAACTGTACAAAAATAAATATTTAGAAAAACAGTCATCTGAAAAAGATCCATGTGGAATAGAATGGCTCTTCAGACTCACTGATGCCAGTAGTGCAATGAGAAGTTCATTAAAATCAACCAATATTATGAAAAGTTAGTTTTTATTGCAGGCACTTGTGTTGCTCAAAAGTGTGTTTTTTAATCACACTGAAATAATCCTAAAACATTTTAAATTTGACTCTTGCTTTACAATTTTTCCAGCTCCTGCTTTATTTTCCTCCACTATCTACTGCAATCAAGTGCTTTTCCTGTAATCGCTCCCATAATTTTTCTCGATGCCGAGTCTGCAAGATGTTGCAGTAATCATTTAATCAGTAACAACACACTTTTGTATTCCTACTGCATGATTAAATTAATATAGTTTACGTGTGTTACATTTAGAGAAATCACTGACTCATCAAACAAAGATAAATATGGTCATATAATTAAATCTCGTCTGATTTTATATAATACAAAAATACTCAAAATAAAGTCAGGATTTTCCATGTTAATTATAAATAAACAGCTATTTCTAACAATTACCTTGTAGCTAAAATAAATCACAGGGAAAAAAGTTAGACAAAATAGCTCTAACATTATTAACACTGATAACACTTTGCCTGGTTCTGGAACAATGAAGATTGTTCTCATTGTCTTATGAAATGGCTCCAGTCTTTTAGCAAGAGTTTTGTGAAGACCTAGAAATAAGATTGTCTCAGACAGCAACACGATGCTTATAAAATTATGCAAGAAATAAATTGTGAATGAAAAATTTCAGAAACACGAAAATGTCTTCATTTGCAAATGCATTTTATTCTTTGTTACATTTTTTCTATACATATTTGTTCATATGTTGATGACTTTCTGTGTCTTACCATTATTGGGTCAGTTTATTCCAGAAGGATTAAAAAAAAACTGACTTGAAGATAATGTTAAAAATATCAATATAGTTGTTTTTTAATCACAAGAAAGATTTTTAATTAGGATATTGTCAATTATAGGATAATATTTCTTTTTTTTCTTTTTTTCCTTTTTTTTTTTTTTTTTTTACCATGACGTGTGGAACTGGACCTGTTTAAAGCATTTTCAGACAAGGTGGAGGTTCAAACAGAGGAGTCAAAAACCTGTGTGACTTCTCATATACACTGGAGTTCTATCCAATAAGGACTCTGTGCTGACATTTAGACTCTGTTCATTTAGAACAACTATAACTGTTCTGAAAGAAAATCTTCATTTCCACCTTTTAAACATTTTTACTATATAAACTGTATGTACCTATGACAACGACTATATAGTCACCTGTCAGCTTACCTTATGTGTTGACCTTGGTCAGCAGCCAGCTGCCCATCCAGCTGCTCTGTCACTCCCTCTCCTCAACTGGAGAGGGTGAGAAAAAAAAAGGAAGTAAAAGATCTCGAATCAGGATAAAGACAAGGAGATCAGTTATCAACTGATATTACAGGTGAAATGGATTTGACATGAAGAAAATTAATTTGATTTATTGCTAATTTAAACAGATTTGCACAGTAACAAAAGAAAGAAATTAAAATTAAAATATCTTCCAGCTTGAGGTAGAGTTGTTATTTAACAGAGGTATGGGCAGAGAAAAAATGAGAGGCATGTTAAGAAGCCAAGAGTCTCATTTTTAAAAGTTATTTATATTTTATCCCAATTGAAACTAGTGTGGTTAATTAACATTATCTTAAAGCAATGGGATATCATATTTTATGTTTTGCTAATAATTTGTAATTGAAATAAAATTACTTTTAAACTTCCTAATGATGAACTACCATAAAATAAGTAAATCTACACATGTAATTAGATTATAAATTTTGGCCTTAGTATATGTGCATTTGTACAGCAGATCATACAATAGAAACATAATTGTGAATGAGGACATTTAGGTACTCTTATAACATATGTTTATGTTGGAAGGCTAACTTGGATGAATATATATTATGATTTCCTAATATATGCCTACTACTGAAATAATAAAACTACTGTGTACAACCTGACAATTTCTACAAGAAGATTTTCACAAGAAGATTGGATGAACCCCTATTACTGCTCAATATTTCTTTTCTTTGCAAATTAGTCTAGAGTTAACATGTCCCACTTTTAGAACACACAACTGAAGGCCAAAAGAAAATGAAAGGACTGGCTTCGTTCTATAATATGCAAATCATTCAAATGATTGCAACCATTGACAGACAAAACACAAATCCTTAATGTATTTAATTTTGACATGCAATTGTCAACACATGTAAATGTATGTAATTATGGACATGTATACAATAAAGACTTAAAAATACCTAAATAAATATTTATATGTATAGAACATCTTAATTGGCTTTTTGGAAAGAACATTTTATTCATAGAGCATAGAATCATAGAATGGTTTGATTGGAAAGGACCTTAGAGGTTATCCAGTTTCAACCTCTCTGCCATGGGCAGGGGCACCTTCCACTAGACCAGGTCGCTCAGAGCCCCATCCCAGCTGGCCTTGAATGCATCCAGTGATGGGAAATCCACAGCTTCTTTGGGCAATGTGTTTCACTGTCTCACCACCCTCACAGGAAAGAATTTTGTCCTCATATTTAATCTAGAGCTACCCTCTTTCAGTTTAGGGCCTTTCCCCTTTGTCCTTTTCACACACCCTTGTGAAAAGTCCTTCTCCAGCTCTTTTGTAATGTCCCCTTTTGGTACTGGAAGGCTGTTATAAGGTCTCTGCTCAGCCTTCTCTTCTCCAGGCTGAACAACTTCTCTCTCAGCCAGTCTTCATAGGAGAGGTGCCCCAGCACTCTGATTATCTTCATGGTCCTCCTGTGCACTCACTCCCATAGTTATATGTCCATCTTATTTTGGGGACAGTACCCGAGGGAGGGTCTCATGAGAGCAAAAGGGGAAAATCACCTCCCTCGACCTGCTGGCCACACTTCTTTTGATGCAGCCCAGAATATCATTGCCTTTCTGGGCTGCAAATGCAAATTGCCATATTGGGCTGTGTCTTAAATCACCTGCAAAGAATTTTCTATAAATCTGACTTTTACTTCCACCTTGTTCCTTTCCATTATTTCAAAGTCTTCCAGGACAATTGAACAATATATAAATTAATCTGATAGTTCTGCTTTGAAAATAAAAGTTAAATTTTTCTGCTGAAGATTCTCTTATAAGCATGTGCCTCAGAAGATAAGCATATGGCTTACTCCTTTCTTGGGATCAAAGCTGCTAATCATGCTTTGAAATTCAATTTTTGTTTATTAAAACATTATTTTATGTTCTAAATAATTTTAATCTTTATATTTTAAGCTATTTGATACATTATTATATCACCTTGACTTTTCTAGTAGAGTTGTTCATCACTTGCAATTGTCACACATTTCAGAACAAAACTACCTTAGAAAATGAAAGTAATTTCTCTAGTATCTCATGTTGTTCTTGAGATCTTTCTCAGTCTTCTGTGTGGAGGTTTGGGTTGGCTCCCAGCCAAATCCCAACATCAGCCACACGGTTTCCCCCCCACCAAGAGAAAAGGNCCACCACATCTGTCTGCCTGGCTGTTACAAAAATGTACCTTTTTCAAATGTGCTTACACTACTAAATCAGCCATGCTAATCATACCACTGTGTTTACAATTCCATTATTCTAAAGCCATTTCTGAACTTTATGAACAATCACTTTTTAGCTTCTTTTGTACTATGGACTAATACTGGGACAAGAAGAGATCTCCACAGAATGTCTTGAAAAATAATGACATAGACACAGAGGCTTAGCCTGTTTGTCTTATTTCCTTTTAAAATATTAGAAAATTGTTTGCCTTTCTTTTTTCCCCTTAGTCCCCTGGAAACTTCCTCAGAATTCTGAGATTGATTCATAATAATGATTAATTGATATTTGAAATTAATTATTTAGAAGAGTCATCAAAAATGTTAAAAATTTCCTTGAGGAAAAGTTGCCCAATCCTTGAGAATTACTAAAGTTTAAATTCAACAACTGTCATCTAACATAGTTCTAAGAGATGGAAGGGAAGGAATTTTCTCATCTCCAAATTAATGTAATTTTGCTTCCAAAAATAGAAACATGTAGAAAATGTACATCTTTTATATCTTATACAGAAAGTTCTTTTTAAAAAATTAAAATATTTCCTATATGGCACTGTTAAAATTTCTTTCATTCTGGTATATTTAAATACATTGTTGCATTGTCAGAGGGAGGTAGGTAAGCTTTGAAATTCCTTTTTTTTGCATGTGGTCTGGGTGTATGTGTAAAAGTGTTGCCAGCAGGGGAGCTGCAGGGATTGCCCCATGCTGGACATAGCTGATTTCTGTCACGTTCAACAGACCCATCATAGGACAGAGCTAAGCCCATCAGCCAAGCTGGTAGAGTGCCTGGTAAAACATGTTTAAGAAAGAGCAAAACCAATGCATTGTTGCTGGAGTGGGGGGGATGGAGAGGGGAAGTGAGAAATTGTGGGGAAGAGGGAGGAAGGAAGAAGAAGAAGGGAGGGAGGAAAAAGGGCAAAAGTGATGAGAAAGGTAGGAAAAAAGTAAAAGAAAAGTAGAGAGGAATTGGAAGTGCTCCAGGTGCTAGAGCAGATATCCACTGCAACTTGTGGAGAACCCCATGCTGAAGCAAATGGATATTCCCTGAAGGAACTGTGACCTGTGGGCAGTCCACACTGCAGCAGATTTTCTCCTGAAGGACTGCAGCCCGCGGAGAGTAAGGCAGAATTTTGAGGAGGAATGAGCTATAGAGAGAAGCCATTATGTACTGACCATAACCCTCTACCTCCCATCGCCACTATGTTGCTTGCTGGAGTACATGCTGCAGTTGGCAACGAAGGAACAAATGGAGCCTGAGGGCAGGAAGGTGCTGTTTTCATGTTTGCCTTTTTCCTTCTTATTTCGAAAATATATTGTAATTGGTTATTAATTACTTTTCACTAAGATGAGTCTATTTTCTCTAAGACAGTGGTTGGTAAGTGATGTCCTGTCTTCATCTTCAAAATATTTCTCAGTGTTTTGGTTTTGTTCTTTTTTTGTTGTTGTTGGTTTTTTTGTTTGTTTTGGGGGTTTTTTTGTTTGTTTGTGTTTTTTTTGTTTGGTTGGTTGGGTTTTTTTTTCTCTTTTCTCTCCTGTCCTGTTCAGAGGGAGAGTGAATGAGCAGCTGGCTAAGAGTTCTTCTGTTCGATGATGTTAGCCTACCACAGCATGCCATCTCAGGAAAACAGATCTTTGTTATTTTTATGGTTGCATAAACTGAATAAATTCATCTATATACTGTATATAAGACAAATACTACATTTTAAGTAGACTTGAGTAAAACATATTATGTACTTACAATATAAATTATGTGCAGTTTGTATTCTGCTCTAGAACCTATGCATGCTGTTTGTATAGATTTCAAGGTGTTGACTGAAGTAATACCAATATATGTTTCTTGTTTTCAGTGAAGTATATGATTTTCTGTTATCAGTGAAGAAATAAAATGTAATAAGTTTAAAGGTTGTATTATTAAAACATAATTTTTTAGGAAAGGAAGACAACTATAAAATGCTTAAAGGCTGAGTTTGAGTACATTCTGAATAGAGTATGTGAGATGCTTAAACTATGTAGACTCCAGAAAATAAAGTAGTGACTTTGAGGAAAAAAAGCGCTATTTTTAATTTACGATATCATAAACCCCATGATCTTTGTCAATGGACTAATGAATGTATTTTCAGGTTGTCCTTTGTAAAGTTAGCACACAGTCAATTTGCCAGGGAAGAGTGAGTAGTTCAGCTAAATGCTGAAATTTGTCTACATAGTTTGCAAAATTGCTCTCTTCTATATTGGGAAGTTTTCAGTCAAGACGAAAAAGAGAAGAAGTGGTATTTTTCAACTATTGGTTTACATTTTCCTTATGTTATGAAATTACTTGGAAGTCATATTCAAAGTCCTTGCATCACTTTTTGATGTTGCAGACATGTCTTAAAGTATACCTTAGGAACTAAACAAATTCCATCTTGAAACTACCAGGATTATTTTTCCTACTACTTCTACCTTTAATAAGAAATTTGTTTAGGATTATCAATTAACATTAAACTAAAGGTTTCTCTGATTCAATAACATTTTTAAGAACATAGAATCTTGGAATACTAGGATCACGTCAGCTATGTGCAACTCTACCCCTTCGTATTAATTTAAAACACCTCTATCGCAGTAATAGGAAAACCAGAAACTGTAGTCATGAAGTTTTGTAAAAAAAAAATAGCATCTTTTAGCTAGTTTTAAAAAAATTTTTTTCTACATTTTTTATTTTAAATGTGAGCTACAAACCTGTAAAATTCTGAATAGACCGTATGCTGATAGCCCAATTTAAAGACATGAGAAATCCTAATCCAGCAGTAAATAAATAAATAGGAATATGGTGTTTACCTTCCAAATAAAACATAGATTATTATGTGTATTACATAAATTCCAAATATTTATCTACTTTTTTCTTAATGAAGTTAAATGAAAAGACTGTAATTCCTATACATTAAATAAAAATAAAATAGGACTTTAAAAATAAGACTATTTAAATTGCAATATACATAAAACCTAGAAATATAAGTTTGAAATTGATGCTTTAAAATTTTTTTTGTGGGATGGAGCTATCAAAAAAACGAACCCAGAATTTAAACTGATATTAAACTGGTAATTTAAACTAATTTTAACAAATTGGGTGCAACACTGAGTTTGCACTGGATTCAATAAAAAGTTTTAAGGAGAAAAAGACAAAGATGTAGCAGAACCAGACAGTGTTGAGTATTTTAATAATATGCAGCAAATTAATGACTTGTAGAACTGAACCATAAGAATCCATGACTTGATAAAATTTTGGAAGCCTGGAAGAAAGGTGGATCATGAAGTAGTGCACAGACACAGAATTCATCATGAATGCATCATGCACATGACTGTGAAAGTGTATGGTTAAAAGAAGAGGAAGGGAGGAATCTACATGATGCAAATGAAAGGCAGGTGCAGAGATGGGGCAGAAAACAATGAGGAAGACAAAGACATTTGCAAGCTTGAGTAGTTGCAAGGCCCAAATTTCTTCCTGCAGTCTGAAGGAATGAACAGGAAAGGAGTTACTGAAGTGTGTATGCGTGTGTGTGTGTGTGTGTGTGTGTCTGTTTGTTTCTATGTATATGTGCATATGCAGATATAAATATATGTTCTCTATGGTTTGAGGAAGAATTCAGTATTTGAATTTTGCAATTTGACCTTTCTATATGCTGATCATAATGTAGATAACATATCTAAATGATCAATATCTAAGCAGAACTATAAGTTGAGACCTGTGATTTATTACTGAGTAGGATTATTTGTGATGTTTAAGTTTTTTATAACATTTTTTCCCTAGTTCCTTCCTTTCACACAAAGCTATATATAGACTCAATGATATTTTGGAAGGAAATTTTGTCAAAAGAATTGCTAAAAGCATAAGGAAACTATTAGATGTAGTTTTCAGTAATTTAAATTTCTAATATTTGATTTTTAAATGATGAAACATCCAATAACCCAAATGACCTTACACAAACATATACATGGAATAAATTATTTCAAATGAAAGCACAAAAATTATTTGTTCAGCTGCTGTAGTGACTGGAAGGTTAGGAACAAAAGCTATTATTGTTCGGTGTATTTTTTCACAGGAAATAGACAGTGGCAAACATACAGTAGTTCAACACATGAGATCAGAGACATAGTTTTTATAGTAAACCAAAACCAGATGTTGGAAGGACTCAAGACCTTTACAGAAATTATTAGTTATGTTTGCCTTTGAAAGCAAAGAAAGTTTACAGAGAGTCATGTACCTGATTAAGAAAAAGACAGGTTACAAAAGCTATTCATTCAAGGAAAAATACACAGACTGTTTTATATATAGCAGTTAGTTATGTACATAGGATTTGAATTTTGCTTTCATATGGTTTTTGAATAAATATGCTAACTTCTTCATACTCCTAAACAACTTTAGAAATAAGAAAAAGGTTAAATATTTTTAAACTGAAGGCAGAATTGTGCAGGAAGCCCTCAGAGTAAAGTTCTGTCCTTAATGGATACAGAATTAGGCATTAAATAATACTTTTCTTCGAAGAATTTGCCAGAGAAAATTTTAAATGTATGGTACAATATAGGTAGTGCATAGCTTTTCATGTAGCATGAAGCGTTTCTCTAATTAAATATTAATGACTTGATATCACTGGATGCTAACTGATCCAGTTAATTGGATCAGTTATCCAAGAATTTGATGGAATAGTCAAAAGTAAGGTCTCAATGCTACATTCCTCCAGGTTTCTTGCAAATAGGCACTTGAGTGGAAGAAAAAGGGACACTATAACATGTTTAGGGGCACTAAAACATGTAACCAAGGTTTATCTGCCATAGGGCACAGATCTATGGGAAATTAAACTTATTACTTCCAGTACCTCCTAAACTATTTTCTTGGCTTGTTCAGATCATCTTTTGCAGACATTGGGCTGATTTTCTCCTAGCAAAGGCTTTTTTTTCCTAGCAAATATTTTGATATTTTTTCTGTATCCTGTTTTTCATAAGCTGTAGACGGGTTTAAAAAACTTAGGTACTCATCTTTAGTCCTTTTGTAGTCCTCTTTCTATAGAGCTCTAGAGTCTTGAAATTCTGGAGTTAGGTAATCCTACTGTATTGGAGAGATGTCTGCAGGCAACACGGAATGACTAACAGGAAACAGACTATAATATCAGATAAATTGTTGGAGATGTAGTCACTGTGAAAGAGAATGTCATGCCATTTGATTTTAACTCATGATTTGAAATCTGTTAGTCTTTTTAAAGCTTCATGTAAATATATAAATTAAATGCATTGCAAGTTAAACAACAATCGTCTTAATATAGTACCAATAATTAAATGAAATCATATGAATTAGCTCACAAAGAATATTTGTCATCAGTCAGAAAAAAACCTGAACCTGAAATTTCCTAAAGGTTGCTTAGTAGAATCTCATCCTGTTAAATGCAATTCCAATGAAAGAAAACTTATTTGAGCAGAAGTTGTGGACTTTGCTTTACTCAATACCCACTTGCAGGTGCAATTCAGTGCAAACCCTACTAGAGAAAAGGAACATTTTTACATATTCCCAGTAAAGTTTTAAGTATGCAGTTTGAGTTTAAATTGAAAATAAATATACAAGCCCACATAAAACTGAGATCTTAACAAATACAGCAAAATGTGGACTAAACTGTACTAAACAGGATCAACTAAAATGCAATTAGTCTTCTATGGTAATGCTTAGGCCATAAGTACTGTTGATTACATTTTATGCTGTCTGTTTGACTAAATACTTCTAATTGTGTAAATATGTAAACACTGTGGGCTTTATAATGGTATTAAATGTTTAAACATTTCATAGTAACAAATTCCCATTATATTATGGTTTTATAAAATCTTACTGAATTTCCATAAGAAGCAATCATCTATCATAAACCTATATTCAGTTAAAGTTCATTTTTGGCATTCTGCAGTTTGGTCTATGCTCTGTACTGTGCCTAATAAGACACTATACTGTAATGTACCATATCTTATTAGATAATTTAAACTTGTTTTTCTGAACTGGTTTTTTGAAAATTTTCTTGCAGTGGTGGTCTACTTGAACACAGAGGTTGAAACCGAGGATGTAGATTTACATTGATCTGGGAAGATATTTACATAGGAAGAGGTGTATGATATATATTGCAAAAAGCACTTGGATCTACACATTTTCCTTCCTCTTACATTGTTATATGGTATATGAATGAAATACATAATGTTAGAATTCATGGGATGAGCTGATAATTTAATATTCCATTGAGATTTAATGGAAACATTGGACAGTGTTTTTAAATGTTTATGCACACATTTATGAAGTATTCAGCACAGGCTGATACTGAAGGCAAGGTTCTGAGTCAGATGAACTGAATATCTATCCAAACATTTTGATCTTGATGTAGATACAAATGACCAATTGTAAGGAAAGAGAAATTTTTTCAGTCTGGGTTCTGCTAAGAAGGCATAAACATCACAAGTTAAGCTACATTGATAAATAGTGTTTCTAATTGGCATCCTTATGGCATTATTTCAGAAAGATAAATGGTCAAAGAAACTGAGTTACCCTCCTGTATCTAGAGATGATTCTTCCAGCACAGGATTAATGTACTTTTGTAGTGATTGTTTTCCAACGCAACTACACAGAGTTGGCGGATACTGCTTACTGTTACAGCTCCTCTTATGAGTGAAATAAATATGTAATGGCCAGCACTGAAGTAAAAAAAAAGTCTAGCATGTCTGTTCGTGGAATACAGCAACAATTAATTTTATGGCTAGTATGTTAAGTGTAGAAAGTCTGCAAATGAGGTAATAAGGATGTGTTACATCAAGGATCCTTATAAGACATCCATAAAGCTACAGGGTGCTTTTCAAGACACTATGAAAACTAAATTTAACAACAGTGAAATTAATGTGATACTGCAATGTAAAAATGATGTAATTTAACCAGTAAAGTATATTATCTGCATTAGAAGACAAAATGTCAGCAGGTGTAGTTCACAAACTCATATGTACTTTTGTCTAAGGAAAAACCAAGATGATTAAGGGTAGTATTGCAGAAGAAACTGTTCTCTTGAAATCAGATCAGCTTGGTATATATTATTTATTTTGCCTCTAGTAGCCAAAAGCATTATGAGTGAGCATTAGGCAAACATTTTGGACATTTCCTTACTCTTCTTACATGATGCTGGTGATAAAAACGTGTTAAACTTACATTTTTTTTCAATGAGCAATCACATAGCATTTTCTATAATGACTTTCAAAATTCTGTTAGGCTAGGCAAAGCACTGCCCTTATGCTTAGAGCAATGAAAGTCTGCATAGCAAACTGGCCTGGGGTACAGGTCAGCACAGTGTACATTCAGGTAAGTGTTAAATGCTGCTCAGGGTTCACGAGGTTGTATAGGAATGAGGACAGTGCCTAATGAACAGTGGATGCAAAAGCAGCAGATTGCTGCCTCCATTTCTTTATTTTGCCTGTCAGTACAACTAACTGAGTCACCAGAGCTCTCTCCCCTACCCCTCCACCATTTAGTTTGTTTCACAGGAATGTTCCTCATTCTCACCCTTGTGCCATACTGCCCCATCCTTTTCATAACATAAGCCAGCTTTAACTGTTCTTCTAGGGACCAAATCCAACTCTTTTCATGAGTAGTAGAAGGGCAGTCAAAATTAAAGGAAAACTACTTCTGTAACAGTTAAGACTACACTGAAGGTATTATAAATAAAAAATTTCTTTTGTGAAAAAGTACAGGAAACAGCAGATAAAGTTAAAAGTTGCTAATTGTTTATCATGCTACTGTGATGCTGTTTATATTTGTAATGTATTAAAAGGCATAGTAGTGTATAAGCATCAATTTAATTTTATATTTCCTAGTACTGTAATATAAAATAGGAAAGTCATTATCTCATACTAAATCCTGTTATAATCATTCATGGAATTGAAGGATTCAGTCATTATAAGTTCTGCTGTAAAGGTACATCTCAGCTCCAGATATCCATGACCTATCTGAAAACAAAAATTTAAAATGTGGAAAATCATGAGCTGATCATGAGAGTCAAAAGAAATTATTATAAAATTATGTTATGAGTCCTCTGCATATACACTCATCTGCACATGTTATCCAAATAAATATTTTTCCAATAGATAGTGCACAGAAATCTCCAAGGCCTCTTTTGACTTTAACAAGTTTTAGATCAGTTCTGATAATGTCATATGTCCTTAAAATCTTGCAGTAGTGGCAGTCTTCACAAACAATTTTCTTACATTACAGAAGCATATTTTTCTGCATATGTTGTATATATCTTCTACCATTTATATTTGTATTTAAATAAATATATTAAATTATATTAGCTTTGAGATGCTACACTTCTATCTTTTTTAATAAATATCTTACGCTGGGAAAGAACTGCACTTCAATAACCTATGTAAACAGATTGCATATTATTAAACCTTAAAATTACATGTTTGACAGATAGCACACAGTTTCTCAAGGGTATTATTGCAATGTGTGAAACTTATTAACTGTGATTTCATAGTTGATTACAAAAGATAATAAAAAAATCAGCTGTTCTTTAAGTCAAAGCATTTGTCCGTAGATAATAAAAAATCATAATTTCCATGCATGACTGAGGAAAAAAACCATTTTGTCACCTTGAGCTTCTTCCACTCATCTGACCAAAAAGATGTAGTAAGCCAAAATATTTTATACTTCAAATGTTTTTTTAATTTGGGTTTCCAAACAGCAAATCATGTTGGACCTGACTAAAAGGCAGTTAAGACCCTGGAAGTACAAAGCATGTCTGTAAAAAAAAAAAAGATAAAGAAAAAAACCTGCAGACTTTTCAGTCAGAAACAGAGTTTGGGGAAAATGTACAGCAATACCAGATGCTCTTGGTTCAGACTCTTGGACATTGTGGATCCAAGCAGTTTTCCTAGACCATGTATATTAATACTTGTTGCTTTTCCTTTCTACGTATGCATAATGTATGCTCTTGTAGAAACTGCTGCTAGTTCAGATTTTATTTCCTCCACCCTCCGCGCCCCCCAATCATTATAGTGGTTTCTGCTTCTTCATTAATTTGGGGATTCTAGATGCTTTTTCTTTCACTGGCTGAAATACATCAGTGACTCCTTTTTCCTGTTCATTTTTAGTGATCTGTCAGCTGAGCTATAATGGAAAAGTTAAGCAGAGTCCATCCTGAACAGTTCATAGTCCTGTGTTTTCCTGAAATAAACCTATACCTCTTTTTTACCTTGCAGATTTTTTTTTGGTTTTTCATTGGTTGGTTGATTGGTTGGTTTTTGGTTTGGTTTGGTTTTTTGTTTGTTTTTGGTTTGGTTTTGTTTTTTTGTGGTTTTCTTGTTTTGCCTTTTTTTTTTTTTTTTACTACTCTGAGATTTATAGCAAAGATTTGAGTGAGTTTTGCTGGAATGAAGTAACTGTTCAGAATTAACCTCTCACAAATCAGAAAATAAGCTTTATTCTGTCCTCCACTAGAGTTTACTGGTTGATAGTCAAGGATAGGGGATTGGAGAAGTTGGTTTGAGTTTCTTGAAGGAAAAGAAGAACTAAATCTGGTTTTCTTACAATGTGGAAGAATGGTCTAAAAATTGGATAGTAATTTGTTTTAAATACACCAAAATGAATGAACAAAAAAACCCAAATGCTAAAATTGCTTTTCATGAAACTATAGTTTGTGGTGTTGTAGTTTATATACAAGAAAGTTAAATATACATTACGCCGTGTACAGGGGATTTTCTGAATACAAGTGCCTTAACAGGACAGGCTCATATGCCTCTTTATGACAGCATCAAGAAAACATTATGAGATGGGAAAATGTGAAGGATTTAGCATTTGAAAAATTGGTTAATAATTACCAATAATTACCATGGGTTTTGTTTCCTATCCTGTGGATCCCAAGTGCTTCTGTAGCCAGGTGATATTATAGTAGTTTTCATTTATGTTCCGAGAGCAGTAACATGCCAAATAAAAGTTAAATCTCTGACTTTTCAGTGAAAAGTGCTTGGATTCTCCAAAACAGTATTAATAATGTTCTTTTTTTCTTTTAGACAATATACTATATTCCTGTTAATACCTCTATGAATGAGAAAATAATTAGCAAAGAAACAGTAGTCACTCTCAGGTTTGGTTTGGGGTTTTTTTGTTTTGTTTTGTGTGTTTGTCATAATCTGTTTTATCCCAATGGATCTCCATCATCTTCAGCAAATATACTTTTCTTTTTTGCCTTTTGCATCTTTGTTCTCATTTCACTCTTTTGCTGCTTAGTACTCTCATGCTTTCTGCAGGGAAGTAGGGAGAGTGACACTTTATACTGAAGCTTGATAAATGAATTCTTTGCCTTCTTGTTTCTTGGTAAGTGGACCATTAAGCTGTATGTCCTTGACTTTCTCTGTTGGTAGGATGAAAGAATATAACAAAAAAAGGATTTACCTTTGAGTAAATTTTATTTTACTTCCATGCAGGGTTAGTAGTATATTTTATATGCAATTTCCCTAATATACTGCAAGATGGAAAATGTGGTAGAATGATTAAAATCTGATACTCTTCATGTTTTCACAAGTCTTGTTGAAGTTTGTTGTTTTAACATCTTAACTTAAGCTTTCATTCCCACTTGCATCATATGAAGATTATAATACAGAGAGAAAAAAAAGAAACTCCTCTGAACCAGTTTTCATAATGTGCATCCTTAACTGACAATAAGTAATTGGAAAAGAATTTTTGTATTTGTAAGGTTTGACCTTGACTTTTTTTATGTAGGCCTCCAAAGCAATTATTGTAGAAACTGAGATGGAAAACAATGACACAAAGTAGACAGAAATGCTTGAATTAGTGCAAATCACAAATATAGCTGAATGGTATTAGATGACAGTTTCCTTTTAATGAGGGAAGACATGAAGTAATTAAATCTTGACATACAATTATGAAAAATATCAGGTAACAAGCCTGCTATGCAGTATAAAATAAGAAAAGACATTTTCTGAAAACTTGCCTGATGCTCTGTCATCTGAGACTGTTCTTTATGAGTGCAGGGTGAAGGTCAAGGAGGTATCTCAACTCCATCAATCCTTTGGACAGTTACAAATGACCTTTCACTTTTCATAAGACATTCAATATTCTGAATGGGGGGGATACATTTTTCTGTGTTTAGAAAATAGCAAAATTGAAACCTTTTATAGCGCACAAGGTGCATTTGTGTTTGAATCTCATGAACAGCTCATTCATTTTTAAATGTTCATTGACACCAATATCTCATTTACATGAAGTAAATGATTTTAAAATGCTGTATCTGTTTCAACATGTACTTTAACTTTTCATATTTGTATTTTATTAATTTTATGATATATTTTACTTATTTTTTAATTTGTATTTTATTTTTATTCAAGCAATGCTTTCAAATGCTACACTGCCTACAGATGTATGGCTTTGAAATGTTGCTGCTTTGATTTGATATTGATGCAAATCCAGACGTTATAACATATTTTTGTTTCATATTTATGTTATTAGGATTAAATCTCAAAGTCTGTTTTCATCTTGATGTCTCAAGGTGTGTAAGAAAATTGTGTTGTTAGAATGTGTACTACCAGATACACATTTCTGTGTGACTTACAGGATTTAAGTTTAATTCACAGGAGTTTCTCTGTGTAAACAGCTTGTTCTTTGGTCATACAAACTTTGATTCCAGTGGTACTTGTGAGAAGCAAGAATTGAGGATTTAATTGTTATTATTTTTGTACTGAATAAAAAGAAATGGTGCCAAGCTCCTATTTCACCTATATGTTTTGGAAAGTCCTAAATACTTTTTCCCTTTTCCACACAGATTATTTTTTTCCTCACATTGGTACACAAAACAAAGGACCTTGAAATTCTAGGCAAGAACTGTTGCTGGACCTGTCCAATACCCTGCTTGTTATGGTAATCCTTTTGCTAACTTCAGTTGGACTTCAGTATATAAATACAGAGATGATAAAGGAAAAAAATCAAGAACAAATATGTGTAAATTACAAAAGAAAAGCATCTCTTCATTAAAGAAACCAAAAAACCCCCTTTGAGATAGAGCATAATAACAGGCTGAGATCTGTGTTGGAACAGAAATGAAAACTTATATAGGGAGAACACAAATGCAAATTTTGCAGTATCTTAGCTCACTTCCTGTATTTAATCAAAGATGTTGGAACATACAATATAATTCTATCAGTTTAGAAGAATCTATCATTATTCTTAGTGCTGAAAGTTGTGTGCTTTCAATTGAATCTAATTATTTATTTAAATCATACATAATATTCATTTCTTTTAGAAATATTATTCAGGGTTTGCCATGGGCAACAATTTGAAATAAAGCGTAGGCAATTTTATTGGACTTGAAAAGCTATTCAGAGTGGAATTATTAAAACAATGCTCAGAATCTCAAATTGGATAAACCAAAGTGACATTCATAATATCTCAGTAATTTGTTTTCAAAGCCACATCTTGCTACAGTCACCAAAATTCTATGATTTGGTTTATTTGTACCATACTATGTATTACACCTTACACTGAGGTAGATTATCTAGTCAGATTAGTGTAAATCATGAGTTAGCACAGTTTTTGAAACACTTTTTTTTTTCTCCCTCTCACTTTCTTCATAGATAAGCCCTGAAATGGAAAAATAGGAAGGAGCATTTCAGAACATTTTAGGGAAGCACTTCAGGACAAATATTGTACAGTGTGTGCTCCTCTACTTATAAAACATCATTAGCATGAGCTTGCCTCACAGGAATTTCAGCAAAATGAAATAATACAGAACTATATTACTCATGAGTAGATGTTTGAAAAAATTTCAAAAGTCTACTTTTATATCAAGACATAATAAGCATATACATGCCAAAAATACTAAAAACTGCTATTTGCAAATTTCAGAAAACTTCCCTTAATTCCATCATGTTTCATGAATTGCAGCATTATCTGAAAAAATTAAGGATCTGAAAAAGTAGAAATAACAATCAACCCTTTTTTTCCCCCCACATCTTTTAAAGAACTATGCACACATGTCTTTCCTGGAATTCCAAAAGTTATTCAAATTGCTTCTTTCTTAAAATGGTAGAAGTCTATATTTTAACATGTGGCTTCTGAAAGAACTCCTGTTTAAAACTGCTGATCTGTTTTCCTGTTTAATCTTATCACACTAGTGTGTGAGCTCTAATGTGTCACTAACAAGTACCAAGTTTAATGTACACTACGGTTAGTCTCTCTCCTGGGTTTAAATATGTATGGAGACATATTTTAAAGGACATTTGCAAAAATAAAGAAGATGACTAATGCAAGATGGTCCTTGTTCTTTTAAGCTGTTATTCATTTGAATGTGTGAATGTTGGTTAGGCACTTAGTCCAAAATTTGCACCTTAATGAACCTGTCAAATTTAAATTGGAGTCATGGCCTCAGTTGGTAGCCCACTGAGTTGTTGCTGATCTTTCGTTATATATGGGTTAACATGGTGGAAACAGAGACCTAGCAGATGACTTTTTTTCCTGTTAAGACCTCTATCTTCTTGGTTTGAAACCAAGGCTGAAGCTGTGACATTGGAAAAGGTCAAAAGTGTGAAAAAACTCAAGTTGACTAAAATCTAGTAAAATAAAATTTATTTAAATGTATTCATGGCTCTGATTGTATCTCAAATGCATACTTATCTGCAAAAGCAGTGACTCCTACCCAGGCCATATACATTGATATATACACATATATATCTTCTTAAAAAAGTAAAGAAAAAACAAACCAGCAAAACCAAAAAAAATTAAACATAGAAAAAAAATTGCAACATTATTGTGGAGATTTTACATTAACAAAAATAGGAAACTGAGTTTGTGTTCCCAGAACAACCATTATTTAGTCATAGTGCGAATATATAAAAATACAGTGAAGTTAATACTGCACAGTGTAGGGCATAGGAATACAATATAATATGTACAGAAAGTGCAAAGCAGCAGAATTATGGTTGACATGGGAACCATACTTGGAATTTAATGACATTTGTTTGTGTCATATCTCAATCATAATGTTGCATTAACGTAGTCATTTGCATTTAATTCTATATTACATTCCCAGTTTAGAAGAACACATTTGCAGTTGCTCATGTCTCTGCTTCTAACAGTGATTCAAAATTATATACTTTCTAAGGTTATTTTGACAGAATTATGTGTAACTTCATGATGGAGCATCTCATTACCCTGGCAAGAGACCTTGATGCAGGAAGTAGTGTGTGAAAGGGTTAGTTATTGACAACCAAAAATCTTGTTCTTAAAGATAGTTTATTAACTATGCTATTATGCTATTATACCTGTACTTTCATGGGTGAATATTTTGTTATGAGAGATGGAGTACTTAATTATTTCTCAGTGACCACAACTTCTGTGTAAGTGATCTGAACTTGTAAGAAAATAGAATGCATAATCCAGCTGAGATTCAATTTGTGCTTTATTTATTTCTTTTGAGAACACAGGGCACTGGGCTGGGAAGAAGATACAGTCCCTAAGGACAGAGGTTGGTAAGCTTCTGTCACTTCTTCCACTACAGAAAAGCACTGATGAGAACCAGGCTGAACAGCTACTAATCAGGATAAGGAGAACTGTGCATGGAAATAATGAAGTAGAGCATAGAGTGAACATTTTGTTTGAAAACAGTCTAATAGGTAATATGACCAGTAAAAGAAAATGATATAGACTAGGTGTAAAATATTCAATAATACTTTGAAGGGAACATGAATTTACTTGTGTATGGTACTGTTATTTAAATGGAGATGTCCCTTAGGTAATGTGTGCTTATGGACCAAGATTCTTTTCTTGTAGCAATTAAACAGGAAAAAGCAGGTGCATTGTTCATAACTTTCTTATAAAGAACCAAGACTGACATGAAAACACCTATTATGAGAATAAAGGTAAAATAATGATCCCTAAAAGTAGTGAAAAAAACTCTATAATCAGCTTCACCAGGAGAGGGACTTCACCTTGAATCTTCCCTCTAAGTTTCGTTTAAACCAAGTTCTAGAATTTTTTACTGAGTGTACAAAGGGCTGATAGGATCTCAACATATCCATTTATTTTAAAATATTGCAAGAATTAGGGCATGTTTCCAGGGTAAAAGACAACAGAGAGTGTGAGACCAAAGGAAAAGGAAATAAATACTAAAAAAATAACAGAAGTCGTTATGAGAAAGGAAAAGAAGATAACAGAAGAAGAAATAAATTATAAAAAAAAATCCTAATATAAACCAAAATAAAAACTATAAACATTTAAAGCCAAATTACCTATATAGTTAGTTACTTTTTCTGTACTCTCTAAACATTTCTGCTACTAGAGGTAAAGGGAAATGGAAGAGTTCTGCACTCAGTCTGGACCAGTTCATACAGTGACAATGCTCAACTTGTCAAGCATACACATTTTTTAGAACCATGTCATAAAAGGTATATACAACTTTGCTTCAGGAATTTTACATTGAAGACTTCCGTTGTTAAAACATTTGAAATGTTGGTACATCAAAATGCAGCAAAGTTATAATTTATAATTTATTTTAAAATAACTTACAACATATTTAAAAAAGCATTTGGCAACAGATGTATCAGATGTATAAACCCCTTCACAGTATCTGAAACACTGTCTACTTCCAACACAAGTAAAAGAGACAAAACCATCTTCTAAGTAAATTAGTAGTGAATCACATCCAACTTTAATTTTGCTAGAGGAAATGGAGGTAGTGGAACTGTTTCACTGTGGAACATATTCAGCTAAAAGAAGTCACAGGGGTCCCTATTGCATAAATTGCGTATTCAAATGGATATTTTTTGTAGACACATAGATGTGAAGTTCAGAAGGCATTATACAATCACTTCATCTGACTTCCTATATAACATAGGCCACAGAATTTTACCTAATTACTTGTGTTTCTAACCCAATAACTTCTATTTGTAGAAATATATTTTTCTAGAAAGACCCACAGTCCTGAAGAGCGGAACAGATACATGGCTTTCATTGTTATCTTGTTTCACTTGTTTCACAGTACTGTTGTAGTAATAAAAAATCTACCCTTCTTCTAATGTGAAATTGTCTTCAGCTTCCCACTGTTGTGCCTTTCTCAAATTGTCCTTTAGTTCTCAGTGCTCTGACTTTATGAAAGCTCTGTAAAGTGTATTGAAGTGATATCTCAACATTTTTTGATGAGTTAAACAAAATGTTGAGTAATTTTTTGCTCTTATCTGCATGAGCTCTTATCTTTCAGGGTGTTCTTGGATAATGTCTTAGAACTGGATGTAGTATGAATTCTGTTAATTACATTTAGAAAGGTAACTCCTGGCGAGCAGCAAGAAGAGTCTTGAACTGATTGCCTAGGATCAATATGAATCAAGATTTTTCCTTTTTTTTTTCCCCCCAAAACTTTGGGTATGCAGATCATTTGGGTTTTTTTTTGTTTGTTTCTTTGTTTGTTTGAGATCAGCTATTTTTTTGTTTGATATCAGCTATTGGCATTCTTATCTGTTGGCATACTATGTTTGTCACAATAGAAGTTTGTTAGAATCCTTGTTCTTTTTTCCTCTCCTGACTTTGTTACAGGCAATGATTATTATTGTGCAGCACAAACTCTCATTCTTTTCTCCACTGAGAATGAAATATTTCAAGATCTAATGCTGAAAATCTGTTGAGAGGGAAACTTTAGGAAAAGCTTGAATAATTTATTTTATTATTCCCATGCATCTTTGCCTGCTATGAGTTGGCAAATAATTAATTAAGAAAACTTAACATCTACTGAAAGGTTTTTAAAACATGCTTGATGCCTTTGAGGTGATATTTCTTATAGAAAGCAACTCTTCTGAAAACATACATTATACTTGAGCACAAAGACAAGGTAATAACATGGAGATCTCCTAAATTCTTTTCAAAGCTGTGATGATACTGTATTATGAAAACTCAACCAAAGCTCAAAAACACTACTGGGAGCTGTTGAGCTAATTGCAGCCCCAGAATGATGTTGGTGTTTTCAAATTCAAGCCATATTCAGGGGCTGTTCAATGTAAAAAAAAAAAATCCTCTTTTCTACCACTGCATATGTGCATGGGGTCACTGAAGAGATTTGGAATTTGGCTTTAACTTCCCCACTACCTGCCCCACTACCATTTATTTACCAAGCACAATTCCTCGGATATCATTTCACAACATAATAGTCTTCATTTTTTTATGTTTATCTATTTCGAGGGTGTCAAGAAAAATAAGCTTTTCTACTTTGTAGAAGCATTAATTTATTTCTAGGTCATATCTTATTTTCTTTGAAGGGATATAATTATTTATTTAATAGAAAGACTTATCCAATTCCTTTCTGTCTTATTGCAATTCAAGTTACTACATTTTTGCTGTCCTTTGAGTTGTAGGGTTTACTTTAACGATACACAGAATACTTATCTCTAAGAAATAATTTTTTCTCTTATCTCTGTGGCTGATCAGTGTGCGATTGTAAAATCTGTAGGAGTAAAAGCAAAGGATTGTCATTAATCTTGTTAAGTGGTCATGAGTAGTTGTCAGTTGTTTATCAATGGGTAGCTGATAAAATGCTTAGCGGTGACAAAAGTATGCATGCATCGAGCAAGAAGTGCTTGCTCTGAAGTTTTTCAAGATCAAGAATTTTTGATTCAAAATCTGGAAAATGGAATGGTAAAAAGCTATACAGTAGATGTGAAATGTTCAGCAGTGCTGTAAGAAATACAATATGAGGAAGGTAAGTTTCACACAAACCTATCCAGAATTAGTTTCAGACTCACAAAGCATCTTACCACCAGCAGATTTCTCTTGAATTACAACTATAGAAGCAAAGAAGCCCTGAGAGCTGTTGCTTTCTCCAAATACTTTGGCATGGACATATTGGCTTGACATATCCACAACAAAGACGCTGAACAGCAAAATTAAGGAAAGGCATGTTATTTTCATGAGAATGTAAAACCTCAGTAGTTATTCATGCCTTTGCAAATATGTTAAATCCAGTTGAATGAAGTATACCACAGCTTTTTATCTATCCTTTCTCCTCAGGCTGCAGAATGCAGTTACCATTGAATTCCAGACCTAGTTAATTTTAATGGAACACCAAGTTTAAAGTGGGGCACTCTGGCCAAAAAAGCTCCAAGGAGTTTTAGTAAATGTTAAGTAGATTGATGATCAAAGACCAATTGACACGAATTATGTAATTACAAATGTGAATTGTTGCTACTGATTACTTGCTATCATGAGTAGTCAAATGTTGTCAAACCTTACACTGGGTCATAAAACAAGAACACTTAAACTATTACCTGAGCAAGTGCAAAATATCTACAGAATATATCTTTGATCACCTGAAATTAGCTGATTGTTAGATGCACAGAAGATCTACTCACTTTTAGTTGTCCATTGTTTTCTGTTGCACATTTGAAAAGGGAGATGTTAAACCTGTCTGAAATGTGGATAATGACATCGGAGAGACTGTCCCAGTAGTTCAAGCTGCTGGGACACTGCTGATTCTTCCAGGCCTTGATTACCTGTTGTAAAGTATTGACAGTTTTCTATTTGCTGGCGAGGGTCTACGCTGGAGAACCTTTCTTGTAAAGATAACGTGGCATGCAGGAATCTGTTTACATTCTAAGACTTGTATGTCTGTAGGCCGTGTGCCTTGTTTGCTTTTTCCAGTGAGATCATGTTTATCTGCATGATAGGCTTGCTTGAGTGGATGGGCTCTGTGGAGGTTTCCTTTCCCTTGCTTTGAGAAAACTGAAACATTGGAACACATTATGTGTAATTGCATGAATAGTTAGTAAGCCAAACTTGGAGAGCCTTGGGGCTCTTTGGTTTGTGGGTTAAATCAAGCATGAAGTCATGGGAGCAAGAATCATCTCTTCTCTGCCCGTAGTTGGCAGCGTAGGAAGGAATCAGGCTGGTGCAAAAACTGGAAAAGCAAATCAGCTCAGTACCCCTAAGGTGCTGTTCTCATTATCAGCCAGTGAGTAGCTCTGGCTAGAAATAATGCTGCTCATCTACTGTGCATCGTGCTCCTGGCTATAATGAATCACCGTTTGCCAGGATGATGCATACACCTTGACTTTGGCAGTAATCCACTGTCATAGCTACCTATTCCCCTGTAAGACAACAGGAAGAGGAAACATTCAGCTGAGAGAGGAGTCTGCATGAAGGCAGTTCCTTGCCATCCTGGCACAGTGCCTCTGGCTTCACACAGCTACAGGCACATGAACTCTCACTGGGAGACTAATGTTTGAAAAAAAGCTGGTGGCAATTTCAGGCAGCTGACTGGTATTCTCAGCTCTCAGTTTGTGGCAGTTCTCATTTCTGTGCCTCTTCCTAGCCTTTATTTCTTCTTGTTATCTTTCTTGGTCTTGTTTCCTTAGCATTCACATGAAGTTAGCATGTTTTTCAGCTTGCTCTGCTATCTGATAGTTATCTTACTGCTATCTGCCATTGTTTATGTATCTCAGCTACTCAGGGTAGAAATGGTGGAGAGGATTTGGTTAGGAAACAGAACCAGCCTTTGTTGCCAAAGTCAGTGTTACAGGGTTGAACAGCTTTGAACATGAGTAGAACAATGTTGAAAAAAACCCCATGATTGTAAGTACTCTGGAACTTACACATTTTCTTTTTTTTCCTCTCTCTGCAAAACAATGGGTCAGTACAACTGAAGTGAAAAAACTTTTTACTTCTTATCTTCACTTTAGCATTTTGTTGATCAGGAGAATGGAACAGCAAGTGCTTAGATAGGAGAAAGGAGAAAGTGAAAGGAACAGCAGAGAAGACACTGGGCCCCTGTTTGCTTTAATTGCCAAGGAAAGATGAAGGACATTCTTGACAATGCTCATCACTTATTCTTGCACTGGAGGTGACTGAGATGTATCTTTATGATACCTGCCTGTCAGACTCCTGACATTTAGACTAAGCCCAGTGCTATCCTGCTGCGATATAACCATGTCACTTTCAAGTATCATTAGCCTACATTGTAGCTCAAGATTTCATTAGACTCTGCTTCTGCTATGCTTGGCAAATTCTTGCAAAAAGTAATTCAAATGCCCCAAACAAACCAAGAGTCACCAATTCCCACTGGTGTCTTCTTTTATACTAAGGTAATTCAAGAAGTAAAAGTAAATTTTTGGTCTTTTCTAAAAAGTAAAGACCTATAAAGATATTAATGGGTACTGTTAAGGAAGCTTGTCATGAATTAATTATTTTGCTTCTTTTATGTCAGTAACATTTCAAAAATAAATAATAATAATAATTTTAAAAATAAATAAGATAAACAATAAAATTAATAACATAACCTGTGGTCAAGTTAATACCTAAAGAATTTTTGGATAGAAACTTCTGCAAAAAAAATTGACTTAGTCAAGGAAGGAAACTCCAGTTGTGTGTCACAAACAAATGCAATAAAACCAGAAAATAATCAGAAATGGAATTGGCAATTGTTTCAGAGAACAGGAGATCTGATCAAGAGGAAATGTATATAGAGCATATGAGTTATGAGAATAAGTTCTCCTAACTCATATTTGTCTTGCTTTTATAAAGCTGTATAAACTTTTATGAAATCTAACCAAGTGGGTGTCTACATCTGAGTTACTTGTCTAACTCAAAGACAATGAGAAAAGAGAGGCAATTGAGAGATACTAAAGGAGGTATTTTGGGATTATTTTATTGGCCTCTTTTAGACTAATAATTTCTCTTTCAGGGTTTTATTTTTCAGATTTTCAGATTTACTTTTCTTCAGTGACCATACAGGGAATGTAGGTGTCTCCATTATAAATATCTATGTGTGATTCTGACTCTTGTGTAAAAGAGAATAGCTATAAGTAATAGCCATATTGTTAAATTCTAATGCAAACATACCTTTATAACATAAATTTGAAATTAAGTAATGCATATTTTAAAGTTATATGCCTCGTAGCTGGCAGTCTGTGGCAATTATGCCCTCAATGGTTAAATGTTTGCTAAACATATAAACTTCACTTTATACAGAGAATTGGTAGATGCAATCTTATTGAAGACAGAACTGTAAGGTAAGGGAACTCAAGAAAGCTGCATAGTCTTTACAGGTTACATCATTCTCAAGTGTAAGAACGGTCCTGATACTCAAAGAGACCTGTAGATGTATCAGGAGTCAAGTCTGGCAAAGCAGGCATTTCCTGATAAAGCTCCAAGCCATAAAGGTAGTACACAGGTAGTAAAAGGGTTGGGATACAATGGTGGAGTCTAAAAACATTGTCCAAGGAATGTAGAGATAGTGTCAGGAAAGCCAAAATTAAAGCAGAGTTCAGACTTGTGACAAACATTAAGTGCAACAAGAAAAGCTTCTAATACAATGTTAGTTGTAAAAGATCGAACAAGGAGCATATGGGTCCACTGCTAAATGGGGGTGGGTGAATTAGCAACAGCAGATACATAAGGCCTAGGTACTCAATAATTTTCTTTGTCTCAGTGTCCTAGGTCTCTCTGATTACTGAAAGAACTCAAGGAGAAGAACTATCATCAGTGGGTGAGTTAGCAGTAGCTTGAGAGAATTTTATTGATAAAAGTCCATGGGAACCAATGGGCTGCATACAACCACATTGAGAGCACTGGTTGTTATTCTTGCAAGGTTATCCTCTGTCATCTTAGAAGTCATAAAAATTAGGGGAAATAGTCAATGCCTGGAAGAAAGAATATGTTCCACCAATCTTTAAATAAGAGCATAAAAAATATCCAGGGAACTGTAGGCTGTTTCAATTTCACTTCAGTCTCTAGAAAAATCATGGAGCAAACCCTCCTGTAACTATGCTCCTTTGCTCTGTACTTGTGAGACGCACTATAGAATAGTGCATCTAGTTCTGCCCCTCACCTCCCAAGTACAAGACAGATTTTGATAATGGAATGAACTCAGTGGGGGGCTATCAAACTGGTCAGAGACTGGACCTGCCCTGGGCTTGTTCAGTCTGGAGAAGAGACAGCTTTGGAGATACCTAATAAGAGCTCCCTGCCAATACCTATGAGAAGACCATCAAGAAGACATTTTTAAAGTTTTCACAGGGATAAATGGCAAGAGAACAAGAGAAAGAGGCATAAAGTATTGGATATAAGGAGAAGCTCTTACCCTGTATGGATAGGGCCCTGTGCCACAGGGCCAAGTTCAACTAGTCCAAGAGCAAGGTCCTGAACCTGTGTCAGGGCAATCACCAGTATCAGTACAGACTGATAAAGTAAATCATTGAGAGCAGCACTGAAGAGAAGGAGCTGAGGATACTGGTGGATTAGAAGTAGGACATGAGCTGGCAGTGTGCATTTGCAGCCCAGAAAGTCAATCAACTCTGAGCTGCATAAAAAGAGTGCCCCTTTATATGAGATAATTCTTCCCCTCTACTCTGCTTTTGTAAGATACTGCCTGGAGTATGGCATCCAGATATGGTGTCTCATGTCCAGAATGAGATGGACCTCTTAAAGTGGATCCAAAGAAGACCCATGAAGACAGTGAGAGAGTTGGCACACATCTCCTATGAAGAAAGGCCATGAAAGTTAAGCTTGTTTAGATTGAGGAAGAAAAGGCTCTGGAGAGACCTACTTTTAAATACTTACTGGGGGCTTATAAGTAAGATGAGGATAGACTTTTTAGCAGGGCCTGTAGTGATAGGACAAGATGTAGCAGACTTATACAAAAAGAGGGTATATATAGATTATATATATAAGGAAAAAAATTCAGTATGATGAGAGTAGTGGGACACTGGAACAGGCTGTTCAGGCAACAGATACCCCAATCTCTATGAGTATCAGGTTGGATGGGGCTTTGATCAATCTGATCTCATGAAAGGTGTTCCTGGCCATGGCTCAGAAGTTAAATTAGATGATCTCTAATCTCCCTTCCAACACAAATAATTCTATGAGTCTATGATTCTGTAACTCTATGTTTCTGTGACAGTCCAACAGTGAAACATCTTTCCCAGAAAAATTGTGCAATCTCCTAATCCTTCAAGGTTTATAAAACACTGGTGTAAGTCTTCCAATCATGCAATGAGATGTTCTTCCACAAGTACTTAAGACTATTTTGTCAAAGTGCATCGAACACAGTCATTAAGCCTTAGTTTTTTTGGTTAATTTTTTTTTTAGCAATTAGAAAAGATAGTCAGTTTTCAAAAGAGTTTTTTTCAATATTAGGAAAGGATTTCTCAGGTCTTTCTTGATGTAGGGCCTGTCAGTAAGGTTTGAATTTACCAGGTTTTTGTTTTGTTTTTTCTTCTGTAAGAAGTAAGCATGAAAAAGTGGTATGCATTGAAAAGAAGAAAGTTTTCCTTTGCATTGAGAACTACTGATCCTAGGATCTAATGTCTCTTGAAAATGAGATGTAATGGAGAGCAATGCCTAAAGGACTTATACAGATCACAAAAAGAAAACAATAAACAAAATCTATGTTCAACATGTAAACAATTTAAAAACTATAATTTAAACAAGCATTACTCAATACAAAAGTTTTACACTTTGGTTGTCTCTTTTCTGCTTTGTAATCCAAACACGAATATGAAAACAATGAATACAACGGAGTGCCCAAAAATAAAGTGTGTTTGATTTTAATTAACAATGTTTTGTGGGTCTACATATACATTTATGTGAAACTAGAGTTGAGATCACATTGTATTTAAAGAAATGGGTGAAATACTTGGGTGAACTAAATAATTTCTGAAAACTTTTGAGTCACATCAGAAAGGAAACACTTAGACTGCAAAGGCTTCAGTAATGTCAATGAAATCTTAGCCTGCTAAAAATAAAGCTGGATACATGATGTTGTATGAAGAGACGCTGACACTGTGTGAAGGTCAGCTACATATTGAAGTATCAGAATAAATTTTAGAGAGGAAAATATAACACCTAAGTTCCTCTCAGACCTTTCTTGTTACTTAACAGGAAGAAAAGCTCTCCCTCTTCTGTGTGTAATTTTTTCCAGTGGTGAAAAAGTCAGATCTAGAATCACAGAATCAAGTAAGTTGGAAAAGACTTCTGGGATCATCAAGTCCAACCTTTGACCTAACACCACCTTATCTACTAGACCATGGTGCTAAGTGCCACATCCACTCTCTTCTTAAATCCCTTCAGGGATTGTGACTCTACCATCTCCCTGGGCAACCCCCCAGCATCCAATCATTCTCTCTGTAAAGAACTTTTTCCTAACCTGAACCTCCTCTGGCACAGCTTAAAACCATGCCCTCTCGTCCTACTGCTGATTGCCTGAGAGAGGAGACCGACCCCCACTTGGCTACAGCCTCCTTTCAGGTAGTTGTAGAGAGTGATAAGGTCTCCCCTGAGCCTCTTTTTCTCCAGGCTGAACAACCCGAGATCCCTCAGCCACTTCTCATAGGACTTGTGCTCCAGTCCTTTTACCAGCCTCATTTCCCTTCTTTGGATAGACTCCAGCACCTCAATATCCTTCCTAAGTTGAGGGGCCCCGAACTGAACACAATACTCAAGGAGCAGCCTCATCTGTGTGAGGTACAGGGGAAGAATCACTTCCCTGGTCCTGCTGGCCACACTATTCCTGATACAGGCCAGGATGCCACTGGCCTTCTTGGCCACCTGGGCACACTGATGGCTCATGTTCAGTTTCCTTTCAATCAGAACCCACAGGTCCCTTTTTCTACCTGGCCGCTCTCCAGCCACCCTGTCCCCAGCCTGTAGCACTACAGCGCATTGTTGTCTCCAAAGTGCAGGACCTGGCACTTGGCCTTGTTGAACCTCATACAACTGGAATCACCCCATCTATCCAGCCTGTCCAGGTCCCTCTGCAGAGCCCTCCTGCCTTCCAGCAGGTCAGCTCCCAACTCCCCCCCAACTTGGTTTCATCTGCAAATTTGCCGATGGTGGACTCAAACCCCTCATCCAGATCATCAATAAAGACATTAAACAGGACTGGACCCAACACTGATCCCTGGGGGGCACCACTAGTGACCAGACAGCAACTGGGTGCAGCACCATTCCCCACCAGTCTCTGGGCCCGGCCATCCAGCCAGTTCCTAACCCAGCACAGTGTGCACCTGTCCAAGCCGTGGGCTCCCAGCTTTTCCAGGACTGTGCTATGGGAAAGGGTGTCAATGGCTTTGCTGAAGTCCAGGTAGGCCACATTCACAGCCTTCCCCTCATCACCAGGCAGGTTATCTGGTCATCAAAAGAGATCAGGTTGGTCAGGTAGGACCTGTCCCTGCTAAGTCTATGCTGGCTGGGCCTGATTCCCCATCCGTCCTGTAGGTGTTGTGTGACCTCACTCAAGATGAGTGGTCACTCTTCATCCAGAATTGGAGGTATTGTTTGCATCTCTTTAATCCAGGCAATCCTTACCCTGTCATTTTCCTGTTTCCCTTTTTATTCTGTCATTAATTAGTACTGTTATATGTCAATGTGCTTTCTTATTCTGATGTACCACAAACATTTGTATTCTCTCAGCTTAAATTTTCTTACTGGCCTTATTTCACAGGCACTTATAATTGAGCCCATATTCCATTTAATATACAGTTAAATCATCAACAGTATTTTTATTTGGGTAAATATTTACTTTTAAAATAAATAATTTTCAGACAATTAATTATTTACATAATCAAAAATACATATGAGGTAAACTCATTTATAAATTTGAACTGATACATTAAACTAATATATGTCTACTCTAATTCTGAAAATTAAAAATCCTATATGTTTGTGTTGCAAATTTAAAACAAATCTGCTATCACAGAATGATAACTTCTTAAGTTTTTACAGGTTACTTAACATCAGTATTAGCATTTTTTACCTTTGCAGCTGCTTACTAATGTTGCAGTTTGGTTTGTTTTCCAAGGGAATTACCCAGTTGCAATGTTCTGTCACCTCTTTTGACATTTTCTAAAATAAACTCTTTAAATCACAACTATGCGCATCACACTTCTCTGTATTAGAGCAGCTTGTCCCCAGCAATTATCAGATTACAGTAGTCTGTTTTTCAGTACCCATTTCTGTCAGTTTTGTGAGCAGGGGTTTGTTCCACAATGGCTTGATGCTATAAACCCACCATACTTTGTTATCTCTAAGCTCTTGCAGAATGAGAACCTGCTTGAAAATTTCTCTGCATGGTTTGCTATCCCTTTTGAATGACCATAGCTCCTTCATCTCAAGCACTGTCTTCTATTTCATTGCAGACCCACATGCTCTGGGCGTGGTGACCTCTTTAAATATCTCACCTATAAACCTTTCATTCTAGTGAATGCTGCATACTGTGGCAATTTGTCTGTTGGGATCATCAGTCTTGCTCTTGAGGTTCACATATGCTCTCTTCAGATGTCTTCATCCAGGAAACACCACATCTTATTCTTCTTACAGATCATAAGATTCCTCTTTGGTTTAGGTCCCTAATCCCTCAGACTCAGAGTCTCTTTTAACTTGTAAGAATAATACTGAAAAGGTAAAAAAAGACAATAAAACTAGATGTAACGACAGCCAATCAGTCAGTAACCCCCTCCCTTATACCTTCCTTTCCCACTTACAATCAGCAGCAGCTGTAGTGCAATTAAACTCAGCAGGTGTTCGGAGGAATTACATTTTATCACCACCATCCCCTCTCCTCCTCTGCTTTCCCTTTTCTCCCCCCACTCCCACAAGACCAAACTGCCTTTCTTTATGGGTCTATAAAAAATAGAGCAAGTCAGATATATAACAGCACTAAAGTAACCAAAGAATTAGTAATAGAAGGTGATGTGAGAAAATGTGTTCACAGACATTCATGGGAAATTTTAGAATAAAAACATTAATATTCCTTAAACTGATAGTTATAAACTCTTCAGGGTGTCTTCATTGTCTTTTCACTTCATGTAAAGCCCTTAACTTGATTGTAGAAGGTTCTGAATGTCCTTGTCTGGATTCAATAGTGTGATTCATCATATGCTTATGAAAACCGTGATGATGCTTTCATGTGGGCCACTTGCATGCTTAAAATTACCTCTGAATGCAAGTGCTATGATGATCATAGTGCTTAGCACCTTGCAGAATCAAATGTTAAATAAGTAATATTATTATCAACTCATGAAAATACTAAATTTGAAAGTGTTGAATGGAATACTCAACTTTCATGTTACTAGCCACTACCATTAGTCACTGAAAAACTAATCCATAATGTATTTTACACTGTACCTTGCCCATTAGAAGGAAGAAAATAAGTGGTTCCTGTTTAGTATTTCTCTCACTGATTCTTCTTGAGTGATTCCTGGGTTTCTTTAGTCTTTCTTTCTATGATCAATCTTCATCATGTTTTCTAGAAGATGTTTCTCTTTGTATTCATTCAGCTTCGCTAATATAGTGAATCACTGTAGGACAGTAGCCAGGCAGCTGACAGTGGAAGTGACAGTATTATAATGTTAAAATGTTAAAGTTTAGTATAAAGTTTAATGTAAAAAAAATCACTCTTTTTTACTCAAAAATATGACTTTTCTCTGATCTCACTGCAGGTAAATTGAAAGTCACAAGGAAAAGTTATAATTTTGAAACATTCTAGTTGATGCTAATAATTTTATAGAAACAGTTATTGTTTTGAATTATTTTAAATACTTTCAAAATTCTACATTTTATTTTACACAGCTTACCTTTCTCTGTGTTATTGTTAGTACAGTGGTTTTCTGTTACAGTGTGATCACCTAAGAGCTTAATGAAAACTGGATCTCATGCTCTTCTGCAAATAAAATTCACTGGTGTGAAAAATAAAAGAGATTTAATTAGTAGGGCCACATGTTGCAGCATCACATGGTACATTTGTATCACTGACTATGTAGCCTTCTTTGTGGACTGGAGCTGTATCTGCCTCTGAATTAGGTATTTTAGTAATAGTAACAGTTTTAATATTTTGCCCCAAGAATATATGAATATAATCTTCTAAAAATTTACAATTGTTCTTTAAAATCTTTAAAACACAAATATTGGATTTTTTTCTTAAATGGGGTTTAAATACATGCCAAAAAGAATTCTTTTATAGTTTGTACTTTAATTTCATATAAGATGCTAAAAGGAAGCATACTTTCAAATGAACCAAGTCAGTGCAAAGATTCCATACTACTCATGGCATAAGCATGAAAAGGTCCCTTGAAAAATCAATCATGTACTCAAAGGCTGTAAAAAAACACATAGAAGCAGATGAACATTGCACAGCCAAGCCTAGTTGCCGTATTTTTTATCCTCAGACTGTTGAAATGTGTATTCTTTTATCATGGCTTTTTTTTTTTTTTTTAAATACAATTCTCAAGTATTAAAGCAGCAAACATATGAGCAAGGAAAGCTAGAACCTTACTGACTCCTCTGAACAGCTTTAGCAGGAGTGGAATGATTAAAGCTGATAAGGCTTTTCAAAAAGTGAAGCTTTGGAATAACATAAATAGTGAATTTTGCCACATTCTATAGATTGACCACTGTGGTGGTATTTGGACCTATAGTACAAGAGTATATAACTTCTTAACCCCTAAATCTGAAAGGATGTGAAGCATATTAGGAATTGAGGGCTGTAGTTCAGGTTTTATAAGGCAGTGTGCTAAAGATCTTTCTGTTCTCTCCATCCCAGACATTTTTTTCCCCATTGCTTTTGCTTCAGTCTGTCTCTTTCCTCCCTTAAGCAGCCAAGAAATCAATTGGTCTGGCATTCCTTTCCCTCTGCATATAGCTGGAACATTTCTAAACCTTAGTTCATTGTAAAGTTTTTAGTTTGGCTTGGAAGATATCAAAAGATAGATATTTCACCACATTTCTCACAGCAGTTTAGTCTTCTAGAACTGAGTGAGACATTAAGAAATATTTCACTTGCCAAAAAATATGACTTACAGCTAACAATGGAGTTAGTTTGAATTCACCAAATATTTTCCATTCTTCAATATTTAATATATAAGTTTCTGGAGGTGTAGTTTCTTCTTTTACCCTCTAGCCCAGTTGCTGAACAGTCCTGAGGGTTATGAAACTCAAGTTTGATTTAATGAATCTGAACTGCTCTCTCCCCTTTTTGTCTCAGTGGTACATTACATAATGTGGAGGATGCAAATGGCTCCAACAGGATATTCCATTTTGTCTAAAGTAACTGTCAGCATTTTTATTGGGACATCTTAATGAAAGTTCATTAGCAAAGAACAGTATTGCATATTTATATCCGTATTTCAGGAGTGGTGTTCGAGGACAGAGAAATTAACTTC
>VWZF01002811.1:1442202-1512202 GCA_013396755.1 Sclerurus mexicanus
TTTTTTCCTTTTAAACATCACATCAGGCATTCTGGAGTGGGATCTGTTAACTTCAGTAGAGTAAATGGATGCTGCAAGTCAAAGATGTTAACCTGATCCCATCTCTCTATAATAAGCAATTAAACAAGGTCTGGGATTTTGAGTACAAAGAGACTTTGGTCTGTCTCACAGAAATTCCTCTGTAACTGATCACCATGGAGTAAAGCCTTTTTGAATTATTTCTAAAGATGGAGAGAAAAATGACAGTAAAGTATTTTAAAAAGGAAGTACTGAAAAATCATTTTATTTTTAACAGTTTCCTGATTTTGTTTTCTTTACTGAAACAATCTTTATGAAAGAAAACCTTTTAGTGCTGTAGGTCAGACAGTACTATGTACAGTTCTGGTCTCAGTGTTTCAAGAAAATATGGAATTAGAGAAGGGACATGTAAGGGCAACTGAAATGATTAAGGGGATGGAGCATGTACTTTATGAAGAGAGACTGAAAAGACTTGGCTCTTCAGTTTGAAGAGGAGGAGACTAAAGGGTGATGGTTTGTAACTGAGGTTTATGCAAGTGTAGAAATGGTGAATAAACTGAATGCAAAACTGTTATTCATTAAATCCTGCAGTACAAGTAGAAAGTGCTCAATGAAAAGAGCATGTGACCAGTTTAAAACCTTAAGAGGAAATATATAGAGAATTTATAGGATTTGCTGTGATGAGACTGTGTAGAAGTAGAGAAGATCAGTCAACTCAAAAAGGGGATTAAGACTAAAAGATGGACAATAGGTCCATAAATAGATACTAAAAGCACTGAGCAGAGTGCTTACATCTCTAACAAAATAATTGTGGATCTTGGTGAAGGAGATGGACTGTAGAGTGTCCAGTCTTGTGCATTCTCCCTATATAGCTTCTCCTATTATCACTGTTGGAGACAGAAAGCTGGACTTGATGGTCTGACCCTAGAGAGCATTTTTTTATGTACCTGTCAGTGTCTTAAGTGTGATTGCAAAAGCTGGGAGAGATGGGAGTAATGTCATCTTGAGTGAGAGAGTGGTATCTATGAGAAGCAATGACTTCCACCTTCTCATGTTATCTTAATTCAGACCTGAGTACCAAAAGAGAGTTTCTGTTTCTCATAGCTGCAATATACCAGCTAAACATCAGCTTTTTTGTTTGTTTGTTTTGAAGGCAGTTTTCTAGTATGCTAAATATTTGTCAACATCCAAGCTTCTTTTTAGGGATGAAGAATACAATGCTCCATAACATATTTGATCATTACCCTTATTTGAAGTTATTAACAATAGTAGTAAAGTTTAGTTTAACACTGTAGAAGGACAAAATTATTTGGTTGATATTAGCTACTTAACATTGCTTGTCATTTAGCTTTGCTGTTAGACCATTTTGAAAGAATTGGATTGACACAAAAAGATAACAAAGATGTAACTAAGCAGTAGGTTCCATTTTGATTTCTGTCACACATAGAATTGGAAAAATAACTAATGTATGTGCTCTACATAATGTAACATGCAAGGGGGATGTCATAAAATTCTGTTTTATTTCAGACCTGTTTGAGCAAACCATTAGGAAGTTTGACGCCCTGCATCCAAAGGTATTTACTTCCTTTCATAGAGCTACATAAATGTGAGATTCACCATTGCCAGAGTCTTATAAACTATCTAATCTGATTATGGGTCATTATTATAATTTACTGAGGTAGTATGAAAAGTGTATCATAGATTTCCCTGGTGCATTTTTTGTGTGTGTGAAAATTTATGTGTAAATTTGTCAAGATAAAAAGTCTGGTGGACTTGGTAGTGTTAGGTTAATGATTGGACTTGATGATCTTAAGGTTCTTTTCCAAACTAAATGATTCTATGCTTCTATAATAGTTCCTAACTCACACAATGGCAAACCTCCTATCGACCTGTCATTCTTTTATTTTTTGTGCATTCTCTTCACTTGCTACTATTAAAACTTAGATTGCTGACATCTGTTTCCTAATTCTTTCATAGAAGCTTTGAAAATCTCAGAAAACATATAGTTTTCCAAGCTCTATTGTATTTCATATTTTCTGCTACCTGGAGGCTGTCCTGGGAAAGGCTACAGGCTGATGTTGATTTGGAGTTAAGGCTCTGTTCCATGTTCCTGACTGTATTGTAGTTTCTCTCCTACAACTTCTGACCTGCCTGTGACTTAGCATCTATTATAGACTTCATTGATCTTTCTCACCACTTCATTCTCATACAGTCTACTCATCATCCTAGGCAGCATTGCATAAATTTACATAATGTCCCAAAATATTTACTCTTGTTAAAAAACATAGCAAAGACTCCTACAGTGCAGGAGCAACCTCCTACAGTGCTTTCTGAGCTACTCTCATTCTCTGATCTCCCTGAGAGAGGTCTAGGTCTTCATTTTCTCTTTCACTTGAGACGGGAGAATCATTTTACTCTCCTCTCACAAGAAATCTCTCCTAATCATCTTACCTGCAGTCAGCTTTCATACATTTCTAGGGATAGAAGTCTTTGTACTAGTCTTCCTCTTGAGTCAGATGAGCATTTGCTGCTGAATTTTCTAGCTATGGGAACCAAACAAGCTAGTCATCAGGAAACATATAAGGTTTTATCTGTTCTCCACTTTAGCCCATCAGTGTTTGCCTGGGGCATCTAGTATTTGGAATGGCACTGTTGGCTAACCTGAAGGACTATCTACCAATTATACTTCTTAACAGTGTAATTGACCTTACAATTACAGCCACAGGAGTACATCCAGGTTTTTACTTTTCTCTTTTTTTTTTTTTCCATTGTCAACTACTAAGTAATCTCTGGTTGTATGCTTAATTCCATACTTTTCCACCTCAGTTTTCTCTTCCATTTTTCAAAAATTGTGATTCTCCATTAGGTTTTAGAGGTGCATCTCTTTGAAATACTAATTATATTTATTACTCTTTAAGGGTCTCTTTTTTCTTTGACCATATTGAAAGTAAGTGCTTAACAATCACATATTCTTAAGTAACCATCAGTTTCCAGCTCAAAAATTAAACAGTCTTTATCCGTTATGATGATGGTCAAAAAACACTCTCAATTACAATAACATTAGCTGTATTTCTTAAAAAAACACTAATGATGTGTTATTGCTGGATATTTGATCACTCATTTCTGATCGTTGAGTTTCTTCTTGTTTCTTTGTGTACAACTCCAACAGTTTCCATTCTCATTTTTGTACAAGTGCCAGAAGCCCTTTCAGTTGTTAATTTTCAGTTCTGCTGTCTGTTACCATTACAACCTCAACGTGCAAATAGTAATCACAGAACATTCTGCCAACTTTAGCTGAAAACTGATCTGTTTTAGGTGGGCTGTTCAAGCAAATTGTCATCTAAAAGGCACAGCATGTTACTGGGGCTGCCTGGAGCACCTAACCTTGGCAAAATGCAGCGATAACACTAGCTGACAAACATAGGAATGTAAGAGTAGCAGTGTGGGTGAACGGGACAGTGGGACAGCCAAACTATTCACCCCAGACTGATGATTCTGAAGAGGAAGATAACCATCAGTAGCATTACATGCTAACTGAGGAACTTTAGACGCTTTTGAAACAGAGGAGTTAGTTTGAAAAGAATTAAGTATAGAGGAGAAGCTCTGAGACTTGTAGTGTGGGGAAAAAAAGGCGAGCTCAGCAAGCAACAAGGGTGGGTGGCATGGCCCTGCCAGATGTGACCCAGAGGCACTGGGAGCTCTGTCTGGACCTGGCAGCATGATGTCCCTGTGGGTGCCCCCAGGCATCGCAGCCAGCTCACTCATGGTCAGCATGGAGGCACACTACTGGCATCTCATGGAAGGCTGTTTAGAAATTAGTATGTGTGTAATAACATTTTGTAGTATTGTGTTATGTCTGTCGTGTTACCAATACATATCCTAATGTATAGGTAATTGTTTGACAGTTAAATCTTTAGTAAATCAATGAACCAGTTTGAACCTGATTTGATTAAAATAATACAAATATTTTTCCCATTTTTTCCCAGGGTCATATACTAAACACACACAGTGTGCTCAGCCAGTGTATATACAAACTTGAACTAAAATGAGAGTGTATAAGGAGATTATTTGTGGAACTAAATTAAACCATACTGGAAAGTGCAAATGCAACAAAATGTATTTTTGGATATAAGCATACATTCAGAGGTTATTGAGTTGCCACCTGTCAGATGAGCAACAGAGCACTGGCAACTTCATCTCCATCTGTTTCATCAGTGGAGAGCAATTTTAAGTCAAGTTTGAAGCAAAAAGCAACATATTTAATTCGTTAGCATGCATATTTTATTGTAATGACATTCCTATTTTTACATTAGAAAAAGTAATTTTACTGATTCAGGTTGATATAAAATTTAACAGAGATATAATTTTTATCACTAAGCCATTTTCTAAATTTTTTACTCTTTAAGATGTTTTCTCTTAGACATTGCTGAGGAAATATTCCACTGTTGAAAATGAGCTCTAGTTTTTAATAAGGTTGACAAGGAGAATTTTAAAGGATTATAATTAGGCAAGCTCCCAGGTGAGGGCTCCTCAAAAATAATTAATTGTAAGGACTTAGAAGGAAATAACCTTGTAATTTCTGATTTCTTTGCTTGTAAAAATCTGCTATTTACATTATATTAGTTGTGAGTCAAAAAGGTATAAAATTTCTTTGCTCTTTTTATGAAGTGATGTTTGAAGTCAGACTTCTGTCAGACTAAATAGTGAAAATCAAATTTGTCATGCATATCAAATATTATGTAGACACAAGAACTTTTAGGTTGGGAGGTGAAAACTGCTGTGTTCTTTCCTGTACTAGAGACAGGAACAATTTGCTTTATATTAGCTAAAATTTATTTCTAATTTTTTCTTCAAAAGTGCCATATAAATAATCTTTTAAATTTAAAGCCTTAAGAAATTGAAATCTGGAGGGGGGGTTTGGGTGGTGTTCTTGGTTGTTGTTGTTTTGTTGGCTTTTTTTTCAGAAAGTTATAAATCTATTAAAAAAATGTGAGTTATCAGGACTACCATCATTGTGAAAGTATAGTGGCATAGTGCTAAAACTTCCTGCAGAAATCACTTTTGGGTAGAAGTAACCAACAAAATCTTTAAAATGCAACAATGCAATGACTTTTAGCAGTTGAACTTTGGTGCTGTTAAACTAAGAATATAAACATTTAGATTTTATAGTAGATGAGTAAACACACAAAGAAACTCTAAAGCAATGAGTTCATTACAGTAATCTCACCAAAAATTAGGTTTGGAAATGTATTTATATTTGTAAGAAGTTACTGCAGTAATTTTTTTTCAATTTCAGAAATACTTGTAGAAACATCATTATTTGTCAGTGAATAATGGAAAACTACTTTGCCTTGAATCTGCCCAAGCATACTCAGGGAGCTCACAAAGGTGCTTAAAAGGCCATTTTCAATCTTTTAACAGCAGTCCTGGTTACCCAGGAAGGTCCCTGTGGACTGGAAGTTAGCAAGTGTGATGCCCACCTACGAGAAAAGATTGAAGGAAGATCTGGAGAACTACAGGCCTCTCATTTTGACCTACGTTTCAGGGACAGTTATGGAGCAAGTTGTCTTGAGGGCCATCACACAGCACATCTAGGACAACCACATCATCAGACTCAGTCAGCATTGGCAGCTTCTTGACAACTGATCTCCTCCTATGACAATGTGACTCGCTTAGAGGGTGAGGGAAGCACTGGGTATGTTGTCTACCTGGGCCTTATTAAAGCATTTGACACCATTCCCCATGGCGTTCTCCTGGAGAAACTGGCTGTTCATGGCTTATGGCTGCTCACAGCATGGATGAGCAGAATTGTTCACTGGGTAAAATACTGGCTGGATGGCCAGGCCTAGAGAGTGGTGGTGAATAGAATTACATCCAATTGGCAACCAGTCATGAGTGGTGTTCCCCAGCGCTCAGTGTTGGAGTCCTGTTTCTGAAGTTAGTCCTGTATCTTTATCAATGATCAAGATGAGGGGATCAAGTGCAGGCAACACCAAATTGAGCCTGTCTGATGAAATCATAGATATGACAATGATAATCTCTGCTACTTCATGGAGGTACCTTGAAAAAGCTAAATATTTTTAGTCTCTAGTAAGTTCCTTCAGGTTTTTACAACTCTGATGAATATGGCTTATACAGACAGAATTTCCAAGAGACAACACAAGCTCTTTCAAAAGAGCTTATAAGTCACATAATTTAGAAACCTCATAATCAATGTTCTACTACTTAAATTCGTGGGGTTTTTAATTTTTACTGTGCTTTTCATAAGCATTACCTATTTTAGTGTCGTGTACTTTTCTAGATACTTTTATTAATTACAACTTTTTTTTCAAAACCTTGTGTACTTTTTTTAAAAGAGAAAATATATAAAAATCTGTTTTTCTATAGTTTTGTTTCTTTTTCTGTTTTCATTATAAAAGCACACAGTGGCAAGACTCAAACATTATCTTCTGACTTTGCACTCAACACTGTCATAACTTGGATAGACATCTCATTTCTTTGCAATGTATTTATTGTCTTATTTTCTCTATAGATATCCTTGTATGTCAGACACTGGCAGTGGCTTCATTCGTCAGTAGGGTTTGTGAAGGCTATTATGAATGTTGATGACATGCTTCAATCATGTCCTTTTTTACAGAACACAATTATGCCAGCTGAGTCCAAAAATCTTCTTTCCAACCACTGTAATTTAAAAAAAAATAATTATTTGCTCCCAGCTGATGTTATTTAAAGGAGTAGAGAGAGGAAAAAGTTTTCCTACACTTGTAGGGCAGAAAAATTAATTCTAATTTTTATCCCTTCATCAGAGGGAAATTCTTATCTAGTAAGAAAAAGGGTAAGCAAAAAGCACCCAACTGGTGATTTTTTTTTTGACAGTCAAGTGTAGTAATCTGCTTCCCAGAGCTTGCTCAGAATTTGGTCATCAGACAAAAAGGAAGTAAATTCTTTCCCTCTCATTTTCTCCTGATGTAGGATATTATACCTATAGAAATACTGCAATAGTGCAAAAAGGCTCCATCAGTCCAGTTTGTTTACCAAAAATACCTGAAGTTAGAAGTATTATGTGTTTAGTGATAGAGACAATAGAAATTTCTCATAAGGTAATCAAACTGTCATGTATCTCTTGATATTGACTGTCTTGCAATAGTTGATCTAGTTGTGAATATATGGTGAAACAATAATACCATTAAAAAAAAATAAATATTTGTATTTCACTACCAATAAATTCTGCAGAGGAAGGCTATGTTTAATATCTGGCACTATCTTGCAAGAAGTGGAAGAATGAAGTGAAATATATACTAGGAAATACAAGAATAGAAGGTCTTGGAATCTATAACACAATTTTCTTAATTTATTTTCAATATTTTCAAATTTTTTTTAGACATGTTGCTGACGTCTTTAACACCGCTGTATTTTCCCTTTATGGTGGCATGTTCCCTAGGTTGTCAGCTCAACAATTCAGTACTATTAGAGTTGAAATTTGAATCTGAAAGTAAAATGAAAGAAAAAGATTGTTTGAGCTGCCATATGCTTTATGGTAATTGCTTTCCCTTACCCCATCTTTCCTGGCTAACCACAGTATCATTTAATTATTTGTGTGAAATCCTGGCTTTAGTTTATATAAGTTATAAGAATATGGCCATAAGCTCAATGTGAATCAGATTGACACTCAGATGGTCTGTTGATGCAAGGAGTAAAAGTGGTAACCATGATTGGTGAATTTCATCGATGCAGTCCCTTTCTCTAATTTCTTTTAAGTAAAACGTGTGGATTTCATCAGGACATTTTTGAAAATTCTACCTAGATTTGTGGCTCTTTTGTCATTAAAGATAAATTTAATTTCATTGTGATTTCAAAAACAACTCAGTGTGTTCTAGCAATAAGTGTTTGCATTTTAAGCAAATGGAAGCCATACAGAGATTCTTAATACCAAGGTTTCCTTTCATAAGAAAATTTTCTGCATAATGAAATGGGTGAAGAAAAAATGTTTTTAAATAGAAACACTCTAGGTTCCAGGTATTTATTTTATCTTAAAAAATAATTAAGGGTCACAGTGAATACCTATTAGGCAGTAAAGAAAAAATTTGCTAGCATGGACCTGTTGCTCCTGTGGACCTCAATAGTTAAATATATTTTTATTAGCTGAATATTTATAAAGGCTGAGGTCAGTAAACTGGACCAGAAGGGGAAAAATATAGAGATAGATATATGAGCAACAGGTTAAATACAATAAACAGGAAGATCAACTAAATCAAGGTGAGCAAATTAACTAGTAACTGGAACATGAACAGGAGTTTCATATATAACATGTACTGTATACTTCTTTTGGATGTTAAAGTATAATTTTAGTATTTTCACTTTTTTCTTTTACTAAGGAATAATGATGAATACACTTAAATCGTAACCATTTGGTTTAAAACAAGAAAGACAACAAAATTTCTGTAGTTGAACAGTTTTTCAGAATTTGACAAAAACCTAACATTTATTTTTGTTTTTATGTATGACATACATTCACCTAAAAGAGACCTGGAGAGAGACTTTGTAAAAAGGCATTTACTGATACATCAGAGACTTTAAGATGAAAGAGAGTGTGTTCAGGTTAGATATTATGAAGAAAATCTTTACTGTGAGGATGGGAACCACTGGAACAAGTTGCCCAGAAAAGTTGTAGAGCCCATCCCTGGAAGTGTTCAAGACCTGTTTGCATGGGGCCTTAAGCAACCTGGTCTAGTGCTCTAGTGGAAAATGTCCCTGTCAATGACAGTGGAGCTGGAACTAGGTAATCTTTAGGGTTCTTTCCAATCCAAATCATTCTATAGCTAGGTCTATGATTCACAAATTTCATTCCTTGTAATGAGGTTCACATTAAAATTATATTTATCATGAAAAGGATTCCAAGATTCAGGGCTGAGAGATCTGCCTCCATTTTGAGTGTTCTTTATCCCAAAGATATAAATCTTCTAAGCCAGGAACTTACATGACAATTTGGAAGGATTTTCCAATGTGTTCCAATTTCAAGTATATATACCTGAAGCACAGTGACATTTGAAGCAAAAGCTGATCTGAAGCCAATGCTGCTATGCATGAAAATGAAGGTAATAACAATTTAATGGCTACAGTATCCTCACATGGAAATGGCTGATGACATCATTATTGTTCCTTACACATTGTTTTGGCACCTTCTGTAATGTCTTTAAAAACAGAGAAATATCTTAGGATGTGATAGGGTTTGCAACTTCTGCTTACAGTTGTTTCTATGACTGTTCAAACTAGGTGTCCTACAAATAAACCTGGAAAATATACTGAGGAAATAAACCTTGACACACCTGTTTAAGTGCATGTTGCGTGTTTTATATGACAAACGATGTCCCAGACTAACAGCTGCCCAAATAGAGAAGAGTGAAAACCTATGACAGATTGAAACTTGCAGCAAGTATACTACATATTGTCAAAAGGAAATCACCTCTTTATGAAGCCAATCTAAAGTAATAAGATTTAAAAACTAAAGTTATGTTCTTAGCTGTCTAAAGTATCATTGTTCTAATAACTTACCATGAGATAAAATCCTTTCTGTATATTTCTTCTCAGTTTTTAACAAATATGCTTCTGCTCATATTGTTTTATATTGTCCTCTGTACCTTACTGTTCAATGCTACATAGAATATATAAATATGGATTGTGACAATGTCTTTCCTTTATGGTCTTGATAGGGATAGGTTTCTGGATGTGCCCAAAATGGATTGTACAAATTAGCACAAAGTTGCCACCAGTGATGCTAATGTTATCCCTGTTCTATTTAAACTCTGGAGCAATAATAGCTACTAGTTTATAACAATTCCATACTGAGCTTTTGTGTATTTTCTGCACATACTCTCTTCAAAAATATTTTGAACAGCTCTTTTCTGTTCTCTGGGGGTTTTTTTGTTTAGTTTTGTTTGTTTTTTTTGCTGATGGTTTCCAGTAGCTGATCTGATGAAGGTCAGTTACTCATGGCTAACTGTCCTTCATAGGATGGGCATCTTGCTCTCATTGACGCTATTCCAAATCCTTCATCTTCTTTAGATGGGACATTTTTACCAGTATATGTACTTGTATGTGATTTGCCAAGATGTTCGTTGGCCTTTAAAAATGTCCTTGTTTACAGGCTTCCTGATTAAAGAAAATTCTGTAACTACTTATGAAAGCACCTGTTTCTTGAAGACAAACGCAACATTTTTAAGTGCACCCTCTCTACTGAGAGAAAATAGGATCCAGTGTGCCTGCACACAAATATTGACAAATTATCTTAACATGCCTATTTCAGTGTAATATGTCAGACATACATTTCTTTTAAAAGTGTTGTGTTTTTCATGTAATTGGAACATTGATGCATTCTGCATCCCAAACTTTGCTAACTTTTTCAACATATTTGAAAATATCTATTTTGCAGTCCTATGCCAAGCTACTATGTCTGGACATCATGGCTTGCTGCTGTGTTAAGTGCTCCCTTATTACTGAACCTCTGTTAGTGCTCAAAAGACACCTTTCAAAGGCAGATATTTGTCTCATATTTGTCTGCTACCATGAATTTACACTTAGCAGAGCAGACACTCAGAAAACAGAAAACTTCTGTAGCTTGCTATCATTAATGATATTCCTCAGTTCTAGTGTTTGTATACAATACTTCTGGACAGTCACTTAGAGTGGAACTTACAGTGACATAATTGAAAAAGGATGAATGTCTTTTTATTCTTGAAGTCCTCATAGATGTTGTCAGTGCAGCTTATATTACACTCTCATTGATCTTGCCTTGAAAGCTTTGATTTACAGGGGTATTGAGGCAGAAGAATGGTGGAGGTTTTTAATTAACTGGCATGGGAGTGCAATTGTGCACAAGTATCATAGAGTAAGGGTCAAATTTTTCCTGAGAAAAAGGTTCTAAATGAACTGTTGTTCTAACAGAGCACCTACCTCCACGTGGAAATAAACTGTTTAATTGTCAGTAAGATTTCCCCCTGCCCCTCCAAACTAGCGTATTAACATCACTGGAGTTTAATGTTTTATGCATGCTCCCTTCCTTTGCAGTTCTGCTAATAAAACTCCTATCAATGTTGTTATTTTCCTGTATATTGAGTGATATGAGAAAACTGTTAGAAAGCTAAACTTGGATATTACATATTTATGAAGGCTGTTTGAGGTTCTTAAAAAAAAGCAAAAGTATGGATGATTATTGGACAAAAGCTTCTACCTGCAGTACTGTTACCTTCTAACAAAAATACCATGTCATCACAAGTGTAATTAAAGGACAAGACAAACAATTATAGAACAAAGAAGAAGATTAGGAATCAAGAAATACTGTAGTGAAATGTTTAATTAGGCTTGAAACCATCCATGTTAAAATAAATACATTACTACATAACTCACAGAAAGAGCAAATGTCAACAACAGGAGAAGTTTAGATTAAATAATTATTTATTTTTGGGCTAGATGCATGCTTTTGGATAAAATCCTGAGCACATAATTTGGTGTTTAATTGGTAAAATTTGAAATGTTTTTTATTCAAAATAGTATACACTGAAACATTCATGAGTCTTTCCCTTGATTCTCTAAAAGGACATACTGTTCAGCCATCCCACAAATACTTAGTTTTAGGAAAATATATTAGAAAAAATACTATGTAGTTTCATCATAAAGACACTTTAATGGTATATGTCTTTAATGTGGTTTGCTTGCCACACACTGTGTGTGAGTTTTCTCTGCAAAGTGGACAGAAAGTCACAGCAAAGGCATAAAAATGAAGGAGTTAGAAACCTGTTAGTAGGCTACATGCATATAACTCCGTGTGAAAACTGACTGCATCAGTTGAATTCTCTTAATGGGATATAATGAGATCTAAATTGAATTCAACATCAGTCATGCCATTGAACCCTCATTTCCTGGTAAGTTAGACCTTATTCTTGGTTTGAAGGTTTCCTCGCACCATACTTATTTCCTGTGAACTGAGAAAGCCTAGTACAGACACAGGTATCTGGACTTGTGCATTAGAGTATGGACTGGATTTGTGTTTGAGCCAGTCTCATCTCAGAAGATCTGTCACATTTCCTCTGTAACAAACTATGACAAACTTTTCAAAATAAGGAGTAGTTACACAGAAACTTTCTATTATGGCTCTGACTGTTGGAAATAGCTAATGTTCAGGAAGCCAGCTTGGAAGTGGAAACTGTGACTTGTCATTTAACTTCCCTTATCCCTCTATGTGAAGAATTAAGTACCTCAAAATGGGATCACACGTAGCTGTATAAACAAGTGATGAAGCTGTCTAATCTGGTAAGTAGGGAATGTTAGGAAAATTAACATATTAACATATAACATCCTCTTGAAATTTCACCAGTCATACTTTTCTTTTAAAGTAGGGTAGAGGGAAAGAGAAGAAGACCTTCTACTCTGTTAAATATTAATGACCAAACTTTTGCAAAAGTGTGAGACATCTGGGTTCAGTAGTTCTTTTTTTGCAGGGATTGTGAGGAAGACAGAGCAGAGTAAACTGCACAGCCATTGAAGGTAAGCGGCACCACTCTGCAAAAATGAAGTCAGGGTTCAGTAAAGAAGCATAACTTGTCCAGAGATTTGTACCTTATAATACTGCAGAAAGTAAATAAATGCACTTTCCAAAAATCTACTGCTACCTTTTTCTATTTTCTATTTAACCCAGTTACAGTATTTCATAATTAAATCATGAGGAGGGATCTTGAAATAATCTCACTGCTGACATTTCAAAGTAATTAATCAAAAAGAAACAGGTCTCCTAATTTTGTGACCTTTTTTTATGAGCATTCCGTGTTTTATAATTGTTGTTGTATGAGATTCAAATGAAACCAGAAAACAGATGTCACTGAAATTCAGTTCTCATTTTAAGCCTTCTAAGCTGTTTAGCACTATTTTGTTGTACTTCTGGCTCTTCACATATTTGCCAGAAAGTGAATGAAGGACTTCACTCCTTTGGAAGAAACAAAATAAACTACTGTTGAGCCTTCTTTTCAAGTTATCCTTAATCAAACCAAAATTTGCATGAAGTTTTCAACTTTCATTTCCATAACATTTCTGTTGATTTTTTTCTGAAGAATCAGAAGCATCAGAAGTATCAGAATCAAAACTGAGTGATTATGTCTAGAAAGACATAGAGAAATGTCTTACAAGTACCTTGGAAACCCTTCAGGGAAAAGAACTAATGAAAAGGTATTCACTCTTTCCCCCAGATGGAAATTTTATTCTTCTGTAACAGATTTTCTTTTCACTGAATTTTAGCAACTCATAAACGAAACATCAGCAAAGTCCTAACCACAACCCTAAGTAGTTATCAATGAACAGGTACTTTCAGATTAAATATCTGTACACCTGAATGCACTTGAAGATAACACTGTAAGCATGTTTCTCATTCTCAGCCTGCTACCAGTCTTCACCATCTCAGCCAGAAGGTATCTATAAGGATTTTGCTGGTACTTGCTGCTACTTGGCAGGTAGTTATCAAATGGTTCTGGTTAGACCTATTCTCCTTTTAGGCTGGGCTCTGTTTCTTTTCAAGGGAGCTGATTATTTTATGACTATCAGTTTTAAGTTCAGTTTCTATGAATCTTTGCCTTTATGTACAAGTTGCAGTCACAGTAGCCCTTGAACCAACTGTAATGGTGTTTAAAAGTGGTTTGATTGTTTTTTTAACTCTGCATCAGACTCTTTATTTTTTACATGCCAGAGATTAGACTGTGAGAATTTCAGAATATTTCAGAAATATCTGGTTGTTCAGTGTGGAGGTTTGAGTTGGCTCCCTGCCAAAAGCCAACGTCAGCCACACGGCTTCCCCCCCCCACCAAGAGAAAAGGAACAAAAAACCAAAAGAGAATTGTAGTAAAAGTATATATATATATTCACATATATTACAAATATATACAATCAAACACTATGAATCTACAGAATAAGAACCCCAAACAACCCCAAAAAGGGAAAAGGGGGAAGGGAAAGGGAAATGGGACAAAAATGGGTAAAAACAAAACAAAAACAGATACACACACACTCGTAAACTCAGGGAAAAGCTCAATAAGTAACTAATACAATAAAATCTCACCAAAAATAACTTCCCTTAAGAGAAGCAGTAGAGATCTCCACCTCCGGACAAGTGAGGCACCAGTGTCTCCGAGAGGCCTCAGCTCACATAGATAAGAGCTGAGCCAATACAGAGACCTGATGTCCTCCCCAGCACACGAAAGGAAGAGAGAGCAAGGGAGGCAACTCCCCAATCTTATATACCCCTGATTACGTGAAGGAATGGTGTGGAATACTTCCTTAGTTATAACCTGGTTACTAGGGAAGGCCCAGACCAAAACCAAGAAAACTAAACCACCACATTCTGTATTACTCACAGACCTGAAAATGCTAGTATTTATCACCAAGTTAGTAAAATGAATACATAAGGTTTTTATTATTTAAATTTAATTGCATTTTTAAAACACTTATTTATACACCTATATTTGTGTCAATATAGAAATATATTTATGTATTTTAGCATTTAAATGGTGCTAGGAAAGTACTGTTTAAAAAGTACACACAACTTTTTCCAAATTATAGATGCATCCCCAAAAATGTTACATTATTTCAGCTCAGTTGTGAAAACTATCAACTGAAATGTTTAACTTCAGTAGATGTTGTTGAAGGCAATGAAAACTACTTCCTGTGGGAGCAAACAAGGATCACACTTGTGACCAGTTGTGTGTATTAATTGATAGTGCAATCCTGTTAGGCTATAGTAACTCAGTTGTGTTTGAGAATAAGACCTTTCATACATTATTTGATATACACATGTTTTCTGATGCTTTTACAGTTGTCCATCCATACATATACCTTTCCTTTCCATAGATATAACCTTAGATTTTTTTTACTACATATATTTTCATCTGGCTGATAAATAATTTTAGGAGTCATAAAACTGCTGTTTATTCTGCATTCCATATCACCAGCTCAGAGGCACAGTGTAATATTCCATTTTTTTCAGTGCTCTCTAATCAATAAAGTGTTTAAAAATCAATATACTGTTTATTAAGATAATTTTATGGCCTTTACTGTCTTAGTATTTCCTGTTTAGTATCCTATCCTATGATTTCATACTTTGAAAAAAGTTTTCCGTCTCCTGAGACCTAGAATAGAAAAGTTTTATCTCTGTACTGATAAAGGTTTTCCTGTCTCAAAAAGTGTTCACTACTTTCAAGTCTAGTATTTCATGGCTGTATAGGGCAAGAAATTGGAATTCACTGCTATCTGGGGCAATCCTCTGAGGACACTGTCTATGAAGAATGGAAAACTTTGCACCCAACATGCAAAAGCGCTATATAAAACTCACATAGGGGAAGGACAGATAGACACAAAATGGTTGATGTTGGAAGGGACCTCTGAAAGTCAACTGGTCCAACCCCTCTGTGCAAGTAAGGCTGCTTAGATCCAGTTTCCCAGGGCTATGTTCAGACTCAGGGATGGAGACTCCACAACATTTCTGGGCAACCTGTGCCAGTGCTCAGTCAACCTTAGAGTGAAAAAGAGTCTCCTGACTTTCAGAGGGAGCCTCTTGTGTTTCAGTGTCTGCCTATTGCCTCTGGTCCTGTCACTGGGAACCACTGAAAAGAGCCTGATTCTGTGTTCTTTACACTCTCCTTTCAGGTATTTACAAGCATTGATAAGAACCCCCTGAGCCTTCTCTTCTCCAGGCTGTACAGTCCCTGCTCATAGAAGAGATGCTTCACTTCCTTTATAATATTTGTGGTCCTTTCTTGACTTTCTCCAGTATGTCAATGGTTCTTTTGTACTGAGGAACCCAGAACTGGACACAGCATCCCAGGAGTAGCCTTACCAGCACTGATTAAAAAGGAAGAATCACCTACCTCAACCAGCTGGCAATACTTTGCCTAATTCAGATGAGGACACTGTTTTCCTTCCTTGCTGCAAGGGCAAATTCCTGGCTCATGTTCAACTTGGTGTTCACCAGGATCCCCAGGGCCTTTTCTGCAAAACTAGTTTCCAAATGTTCACCCACCAGCATGTGAATGAGGTTATTTCTGGACTTTGTACTTCCCCTTGTTGAATTTCACGGTTTCTCCAGACTGTCAAGATGTCTCTGGATGGCAGCATGACTCTCTTGTGTATCAACCACTCCTTGCTGTTTATTGTCATTAGCACAGTTGGAGGGAGTGCACTCTCTCCCACCATCCAGATCATTAATGAAGTTGTTTAACAAGACTTTTGTAAAAGCTCTTCAAAACATATGCCTAACAGAAGTACCTATGCCAAATTTTATAATAAATCCTGTTTGATGGAAGTGTTTCATTAAATACTCTGGGGGAAAAAAAAAAAGGTATTTTGCAGAACTTGTTAGAAAACTTTTGTATCAATATTTTTGGTATACCTGGAACACAACTTGCTAATGCTACCGCTATTTTGCTGTAATAATTCAAAATCATTAGGCTCCTACAAATACAAGGTTATTACTCAGTTTTAGATAAACCATTCACGAGACCTCAGATTAACCATTAGAAGGTGAATGCATTTCCAAAAAAACCACCTATTTGAAGTTTGATATGTACAGACTTCATACCTGACAGTTCAATCTGATTAATTCATATACTGTGGGATGAGAATTTAAATAAATAGTATAGTCTGAGCTCAATGCACATCAGATAAAAATTAATCTGAGTTTTCTGAATTTTCTATTTTGATACTTTCTTAATTTTTCTTTTTTTTTTTTTAATGTTTAGTAGATTACATGGAAAACTAAGTCTTTACCAGATTTGCACCTTGCATTGTAAGCATAGATGCTCTCATACAATAGAAAATAGCAAGCAAGATAATAGTTATTTGACTTTGCTTGCAGAAGATACATGAAAAAAGCATTTAGCTTTTTGGTCTCGAATGTTTTCTTTCTTTTTTCCTCTATGACATCTCAAACTGAAATATTGCAAAACCTCTTTTTCTTAAGAGTTTTTTTGTGTATACAGCATAAACCACACAATACAATAATTTTTATTAGGTATTTGTTATAATAATTTTAGAAATCAAAATTGCTTCCTCCCCTGCTATTTTCTGTCTATTCACTGGATTCATCAGGGATATAGGCTGACTGGTGCTGAAAATAGTAAGTGGGAATTTTGTCATGAAACTTTACTGTGTGTATCAAATTCACACTTCTAAAATCATGTTTATTGTTTTAGAAGGCATCTTGGTTAGAGATCAAAAGAATGGCAATTAATGTTGAGACAGAAGACTGCAAATAGCTGATGCATAAAGCTAAATATGTAGAAAGAAAAATTAGGATCTGAAAACATGATTAACTAAACTCTGATTTTTTTTTGTTAATTGAGTAGAAAGATAAGATCCACTATAACGCAGATGGCAGCAAATGTTAAAACGTATTTGGTTTGTGTCTGAAAAGAAGTTGAATAGGTTGAATAGGTTTTCTGGGTACCCAGGTAGCAGTTATGTCTTAGGCCTGCCTTCATCTCTCTTGCAGAATTTTTTCCTTGAGTTTCTTCCATGTGCTGTCCCAACACGCTGTTTCTTGAACATAGGATGAACTAGATCAAGGAGATTGTTTGGAGCTATCAGAGGTGGAAAAAAAATAAAAAAGCAGGGGAATTTTTCAGCTGGGCTATCTTCTATATACAGCTCAAATTTCATTTTGTGTTTTGTGTCAAAATCAAGTTTACTAAAATACCTTCTAGATAAGAGCATTTGGTCAGGAAGGGTGTTTGACAAGATGTCACCTTGTCAGATCATCACTGAAAAGCTATCAGAAATACATTCATGGATCACCAGTGTTAACTGTGTTACAACTAGTTGTCCACCCATTGGGACAATTTTTTCATGTCTCTGCTAAGTTTGAGGGAAGCACCAGTGTGAGGAAATTAACAAGCAGACAAAAAGATCTATTTCAGAAAAATCTCCCAGAAATCTGATGTGGAGGGGAGAAATCATCACTATACACAGAAAGGACTTCCAGGGAGAGATCAAGAAAATTCTTTCAGCCCTTCAATAAGGCCTTTATTTTGACTATGCCCGGTCACTGTGGGATGCATCAAATACAGCAACAGTGAGCTGAGACATCAAATATGATTAATTTAGAATTATAACCTAATGGAGCATTTGTAGTGAAGTTGCCAAAGGACCTGTTTTTGTACATTGTTGGTGGTCTGGAAGAAGACAAGATAAACAGTGTAGATGAAATAAAAATGCTGAAGTGCTAAATGGCAATTTCAGGGTGTATTTTGCTGACTGATTTTGCGAGTTTTTGTTGAGGTCTCTAAAAATATCATGCTTACAGAGTGAGAGCTATATTTTAGAAAATGATAGTAGAAAGAGCTTAGAAACCATGCTGGATTATATATATATTATATAATATGTACTTTCATTAGGATACAGGACTGGTAAGATTTTTGATCTGCAACTATGGAAATTTTTAATAGCATACAGAGCTGTTACTACTTTTTGTATGGAGACAGAGGATGCTGTTACTTCAGTATTGTTTGTTTATTGATTGTCTGATACTTTGAAAAATAGTACAGCAAATGCTCATGGTTTCAGAAGAATAATTGGAAAGATCTGAGGCTTGAGAGCTAAGTCATAGAGAGACAGAAGAAAAATTTGATCACATTAATCTTTGTGAAAATATAAGAAGAGTTTATTTTACACAATCTCTAGCAAATATAGAAGTAGAAAACCATGGTCAAGAGATAAAGCCAGAAAAACTTGTATCAGAAATGCATTTTCTTTTCACAGTGTATTTAACTGATGCTGAACCAGCCTGTCAGAGAACAGAGTAGATTCTTCGTGTGCCTGAATTGTTTAGTTCTAAATTAAATGTGTTACTAAGTAATAAATATCAGCTAGAAGAGGCAGAAGAAATACTTGATAAACATCATTGTTCTGTGTAGAACAGGCACAACTGACATGCTTAACTGAAAAATAGTTTGTGATTTTAAATAAGAAGAATCATATTTTATGCTTGTTAGGAATAACTGGGCATCTTTTAAATACTCATGAGCAGGGTTTTTTTTAAGGCTATTAAAACCATGTTTAAACTACCTTCAGGGCTAAATGAATACCACATGCTGTCTTAGATCCTAACACGTTTTCACTTCTGAAGAATAAACAATAAATGGGCATTAGCTTTAAAATTTATTTTTTTAAACTCTCTGCCACATAGCTCTCTGTGTTCTTTGAACAAAGGGAATTCAGTGAGTTAGATTTCAAAAGAACTCAAAGAAATGCCATCTCAAAGAAATGACCAAATAACTTGGAACTTTTCTCTCTCTTTCTCTCTCTCTCTCACACACACACACACACACACACACACAAAAAGTGTTTGTTGAGGGATGTTTGTGACACAGCTTTTTTAAGAAATAGCCAAACTGCTTCCTAGAAAACAGCTGAGGTAATTCTGAGTTGTCTCCATGGTGCTCAGGTCCCAGGTTTGAAGAGAAGATCCAAAGAAGTCTTACGTAGGAATTATGTCCGTCTTTTGTCCAAAAAATCAATTATTAAACTTAAAAAAAACCCAGTCTGAGAGTAATTTTGGATTGTCTTTAAACTTGTTTTCTTCTCTAAATTGCATGTAAATGATCTGTCTGGGATTATTTGATAACTAGTTGAGATTTTAACTTGGTCTTAACTATGAAGCTGTGAAATAGCAAATGTTTTAGCAAAGATGTAGAATTTACATATTTAATTAGTATTTTCACTTTTATATTTAATAGTGAAACAGGGCACACATTTTAAAGAAAAATATTATCAATATTAAAAAAGTACAAGAATAATAAATAAAACCAGTTCTAAAAATTTGATTACTGAATATTTAGAAAATAGCTTTTTCTTATCTAAGTAGCCTCACAACTGGGACATTCAAATTCTTATTTACATTCATAGTAAATGAACTATTTGATTATGAACAAGGTTAAACATGACAATGAAATGCTTGCAACTGTGCTTATATATGTGCTTATTTAGAGGCTCTATTCTCTCTCTCATATAGAGGGTTTTTTTATATTTTTCTCTTATATGATGTTGATTGGACACACTTTTAACTACCAAACCCCTAAAATTGAACAACACTGACATCCTGATAACTGAATTTGCCTGGATTAAAATAAACATAAATAACACCAGGCATCTGAAAATGATAGACCAGCTGACAAAACTGTCTTTATCACAGAGAGATCATAAAAGAACACTAAGAAACAGGCAGTCCCAAAGAATACTGCAAACATTATGTCTAAAAATTCAAAAGCTCTAGGACTGTCTTCAAAATGAGATAATGTATTTATTTCAACTTTTTAAAATAAGAAACATTTTAATTTTTAAACAGATTTAATTGATGGTTTATCTTATATACTGTACATATCAGAATATATCCTGTACTTTTAAAAAATTTCTGAGAAAGAGAATGTCATATTTCAACTTCAGTCTGATTTGGCAGTTACCAGTCCAATAGGGGACATCTCATGTAAAGTTTTATGCACTTGAATCTTTAAAAAAGATAAGTAAATATATTGCATAAACACAGAAATTAACTAGCTCAACCAGAATTTAATAAAATTAATCAAGTAGTTATATAGACTTTTTGGAGTCGGAATAATAGCACTATTATCTAATTGTGTCTTTACAGATAATAAAGATTTAACTCTGCTTTTTAGAGTTAGAAATTAGAAATTTCTTTGACATATACGTTTAATAAATCTTTTCAAATATTCTGTTCACTGAAAATAAAATACAAATCACAAGTAGCGACATGTTCAACATTTGTGAAATCTCAAAATGGAAGTATAATTTATGTTTGTTAAATGATAGATAACTGAATCAGGACATCTGGTATAATGCACAATAATTTCTGATATAAAACATGAGCTTGTGATGTTGAAAAATCAATACAATGAAAAATCCTCCAGAGTTGAAGAATGTGAACAGATCATACAGGAACAAAAAGCTGAAGCTGCTAATATACTTGACCAACAACAGCAACAAAAAAGTCTGTTCTTTAAATTGAAAAACTAGACAAGACCTTGCAGCCACTGCATCTGGATGTAATAGCTTCCTAGCAGAAACATAAAGTAGAACTTGCTCAGCTAGAACAGCAGATAACACAGCTTGAAAGAGACCTTGCAGATGCCAGGAACTTTACAGTCAAAAAGATCAGGTATGCTTTTGCTATGAGGGTGAGCGAAACAGCTATCTCTTTAGAAAGAATTCCATTGCAAATTGGAATGTGAAGGATCTGGACAAGCGTTGCCTCATGCATAGTTGTTATGAATTCTAGAGAAAAAATACTTTATCATTAATTTTTAAGCACATATTTCTCTGGCATTTGTCTCTAAAGTCAAGATATGTTAGAATTTGTGATAGCAATGCTCACAAAATGCATGCTGATAAAAATAAAATGAGTACAGTAATATGACTTCTGTTATGTTTGCAGACTTTTTTTATAAATGCATTTGCGATTTTTAACTTTAAATCTCATTCATACACATTTTCATTGTCAGAAATCTACCTTGTCATACTTTTTCTTGGAAAAAATGTACATAGGCCTAGAGATTTTATTTACTCTTTTTACCTTTTTCTTTAGATCCTTCCTGCACAATAAAATGTTCATAAGATGGAAATGTTTGGGCTTTATTAATGGCATGATATCTGTATCACCAAATTACACAGTGAGCAGAAACAATTTCTACTTATTTGTGAACTTTGCCAAATACATCATTTCAATTAGCAATGACAGTATTTAGGATACTCTAATTATTTCTGTTGTTAATGTTAAATTTTAGCTTTTTACTAGTACACTATAAAAATCAACAACAAACAAGAAAAATCAACAACCCCTTAATTTTCTGAGTGGGTTTCGGAAAGAGATGTGCAAGGTATAAGCTGTCTGCATACAACTTAGAAATCTACTAATGAGCAAGTAGTGTTGATTTGTTTAATTTCTAATCTTTTGTTAAACAAAAAAGAACAACAAAAGGGAATTAACCACCCCAACAATCTTTTCCTTGTAATTAGAACCTTTTCATTATTTACCAAATAAACAGAAAGGAATGGAAACATATTACTGTGGCAGGACATTATACCCGTCTATTACATTTTGCACACCTGAAAAAATATGTTAATACTAATAATTGTTGTCATGTTAACATCATTGTTTTCAAGCTGTCTGAAACAATTTTAAATTCTCAATGAAGAATATTTAATATTTGAACCAAAAACAGTACAGCACGAATAATTAAAGGCTTAAGTTAAATACATAGACAGTCATTTAAATTTAGATCTGCAATAACATTTACTATTATTCTCTAAGGCTTTGACTGTGCTTGACAGAAACAAAGTACTCTGGGATTAATTTCAAGAAATGGTGCCAACTGTGCGCAATTTGCTGTAATTAAGACATGAAAGAGTACTAAATATTCAGATTAAAAGAAGCATGATGGAGCATGATAGAGAATCAAGGTGTGGCATCGAGCCAGTAAAGCACAGTCACTCATGGATGCTCAGTAGTGATTGATATGAAACTTATACCTATAAACTTGTAGCATGTACTTAACTGTGCAGATAAAAATTAAAATCATGGCACTGTGTTTTAAGGGAAAGGGCTCTTCTAAATCCAAAGTGTGTGTGACATCTTCAAACAGTAACAAAACAGAGCCTAAGAATGTATTTTTACACAAATAAGATGTTTAAACAATGAAAGTGGAAAACAAAGTAGCATGACAGTTTTTTCCCTTTGGTATATCCCTATGCTTTGGGTTATCCCTATGGCCACATCAACCTACAGCACCTGCCAGAGTGCCAAATGAAAGAAGTCCATAGCAGTTGGCACCAAGAGGTTAAATACCTCCCTCCTTTTTTTTTCATCAAACATTTTCCCTTTTATTTTTTTAAAGGAAAAGAATTCATTTAGATCAAACTGCATTTCCCATTTTTCTCTTAGAATTAGATGGAATATTTCTTCTTGCCTTTGATCTTATAAGTATTGATTAATGATGTATTTATTGTAATACTGAATCTTTTCTTCAACAGACTTTTTTAAATTAAAGTCCTTGTAACTTTTTGATCCTAGAGGAGATGTGGGTACTTGACCCAATTGCTAATGAGGTGCTGTATAATCTCATGCATCCTATAGCTCAAAATAGCAGGATGCAGTATAAAAAGTACATCATAAAAGGCCCTATTGGAATGCTTTTTGTCTTCACAGGCAATACGCAAAAGAGATGACCTTCTGAGAAAGTCGGAAGCCGATTTCCTGCAGGCAGAGGAAGGTATCAAAGCAAAAGTGGCTGAGGTGGAGCACCTTGACAGTGTGGTCAAGAAACTGAAAGCCAGTATCCAGGACACACAGAAAGAAAAGAATCAGACAGAGACAAAAACCACCATACTGAGAACTGAGATTCAGCAGCTATATCAGTAACTGCAGGGTGTGCATAAGCAGTGCAGAAAGACAGGTAATAATGTACAAAAATAGTAATATTACAGAAATGTGAATTTGGTACAGTCTAATGGAATAGAATTTTCAATCACATGGGCATATGACTGTTGCAATCAAATGAATATAAAAGGTTCCCTGTTCTGCTTTAGGGAAAATTTACAGCTGCAGACTGTGACTTCATCAAAACAAAATAAACACGACTGATTTTTTTTTTTTAAGTAAATCTCTTTCTGTTCTATAATCTTTGCATTAATTCAGTGAAACATCTATTTCTGTCCCAGAACACCTGCTTGTTCAGTGACAATGCAAAATATAATTTGAACTTAAAAAGTCTGATATCATTGTTAATATTTTCGGTGACTTTTTAAACCAATATGATTAATCCCTTGTATAGATAAGTTAACAGCTTAAGCAGTAGTGCACTTATGAATATGGATTTTTTTTTCAAGCTAATAGTGTGCACGAAAGCAAAATAAGATGGAAAAAGAAGGCATTCAATTATTGAGAATAAACTGCTTTAAATAATTTTTGGTTGATACTTTTGACTTTTACACTGAACACATGTACTAGAATTAGTTTTCAAAATAAGCAAATGCAACAAGGAAATTGCATTATTAATATTTTGAAGTCACTGTATACTAAAGCTTGAAATATACTACTTTTACCAAATAAAATATTAATGAAGTCATTTGGAACATAATAGACAGCCTGTGTCAACCCCTTAATTTTCTCTTCCACTATTCACAACATTGCCAGATACGTGTTTCTGGATAAAACCCCCTAGAGGTCTGCTGCAAATTCTTTTTCAATACAACCAGATCATTGCAGATAATTGTATTACACAGGGTATTGATCCAAAATCGTTGTGCACCGGAAACATCTGAAAAAACATGATTATAGCTTTCTGTTTATTGTTCGTACATCATATAAGCAGGCTTTTGTGTGAATCACCTGTAAGAAAGGCAAGGTGGAAACATCAGAGAAATTACCTCTTTACAAGAATCTATTGATCACTTTAAATCAAAGAAGTATGTTTGACATAAGATTACCTGCCAGTTTGAACATTAGGTACACTATGTTATAGCCTGGGGCAGTTGTAAGTCTGACAAAGGGATTGTAAATAAAGCATGCAGCTGCTAGTGCCTCTGGCTTGGGATCAACCAAGGCTCAAGTCCAAGGCATAGGTAAACTTAAAATAATTTAACCCTTTTTTACCAGGACATTGTGAGTTAAAAAAAAACCTATTAAAAGTAGTGACTAAATAAGCTTTTCTATGCTTTAATAGCTATGCAATTACAAAAAACACATTGTTGGATCTGTTGACAAATCAAAGCTGATACAAATAAAATAAATTTTGAGAGATAATTCCACCTCCACACCTTCACGGCTCTAAACTACTTCCAAGAACTTTTAAAGCGTTGTTAAAGGACACTTTCTGGATAACACAGACAAAGCTATCTCAAATAAAATTGACAGTTCTTAAATTTAAATTAACTTCATTTGTTATAAAAAGAATTGTCTTCCGGGCAAAAGAATATGACCAGATCAACAACTGAAAAACTTTTACTGGAAGGCATGCATATTACATGTGAAATATTTACCCCTCTTTTGTTTTTAAACCGAGATTGAATCCTAGGTGCCCTCAGTTAACTAACATTATTCAAAGAAGGAGTTGTATTGGTTCCAGTGAGACCATCTACCACACAAATATTATGTACAGATGAAATGGGTCCAAAATGCACTGACAAAGAGAATGTTGTTATATGTTATATTTCTTATTGAATGATGGCATCTTAAGCTTTACTTTACTAAATTGCTCATTTTCTGGTTGTGAAGAAAGACCTGTTATAAGCTGTTTTTTAGGTTGTGCATTTTTTTAAACACGTGTTGACATTAATAGCCATTTAACTCAGTTCACAGAGAGTCATTTTCTTGATACTCAGTAAAGACGAGCTGTGGGTTATATGTAGTTTGTTGCATATTTGGCTGCTAATGTTAGCTGTGTACCTTCCTAAGGCACAGATTTTAAACAGTTTATATACAGTACTTTTTGCTTATGGAAACAGTGACTTGTGTTTTGAAAGAAGTCGGGTTCTGTTACTGTCAATGAGAAAAGAACAAAGCAATTTTTTTTTTATATAAAGAAGTTGATCTTCTGGCTATTCTGAATTCATAAAGGAAGATATGATACCTGAATTTAGATCCTGTGCATATGGTGAGCATTGTCAGACATTGAAGACAATAAATGCAGAATCATGTTAACAGAGCACAAGTGTTTTTCTTTAAAGGATTCTATCCATCTAAGCCTGGAAAATGCTGTTTTCTGACTTCATTGAAGTCTGGTGTACTTGTCACTCTTTAATATTATACTACAGCACATTAAAAACAGGGATTTTTTATTTATGGTCATGCAAACTCATCTGTTATGATACTTATTGAACTTCTATCACTAAAAGGTTCTTAATACCTTTAATTTTCTGGTGTCCAGTTTCAAAATAATTTGAATACTGCATAATGAAGGAAATGAATGTTTTGCACTTGTTTTAATGATTAGTTTTATACCAAAATATCTTAGACCTGTGCCTATATGTCTGAAGTCATATGTTTATGAAGGAGTATAAAAACAAATACATATGTGTAGATTTGTGTCTGTGCAGGTACACATATATCTGCACATTCACACAAACTCATGCGTGCACATACTAAGGGTTACATATTTAAATTAAAGTCTATGTACATATATCTTTTAGGAAAATAGTCAACAAAGAACAAAGGAAAAATGTCTTTGTCTTAAATCACTTATTTTTTTTCTGAGAGCTGGCAGTGCACGGCTATGGTTTCTTTTGTTCTAAGGAAAGATTGCCATCTATTGGATGACCTTGGAAAAGAGCAGGTTTTTACTATGTATGTGCTCTGTAATTCATGAAAAAATATAATGGTATTGAAGACTTGGACCTTAAATTCTATACATTACTACTGTGAAATGCTAGAAAACCTGCTATATTTTAAAAACTGTGAGTTTGAATTTTATATTGACTTACGTTGCAAAATACAGAAGCAGTAAGTGTTTGCTTTAGAATGAGCTAAATATTGGATGTGTGTGTATACAGAAAGCTCTGGTAGCAGTTTAAATGTTTGAAGAATAATGAATCCAAGTTTCTTTATTTAAGTTTACAGGAATACAATGAAAGAGACTTAAGCCACCTATTAATATATTTACAGTATATTTTCCTCTCAAGATTTGGGAACAAAATGATGGTCTTCTCCTGAAAACAATATTTGCCCAGCTCTTACAGTTGCACTGCATTGCATTTAAAACAAAAGTATCTCTCGGCTTGAGCTTAAAATGTAATGCTTTCTTTTTTTTTTCCTTTTTTTTTTTTTTTAAACTTTCAGCCCAAGAACTTGCCAGTCAAGATGAAAAACTTCTTCTAATGGAATCCAGCTTGAAAGCAACTCAAGAGCAGCTAAGTGAGCAAATAGCAGAAACAGTTCGCCAAGAACAGAACAGTAGAAAATCAGAGACGGAGAGCTGGAGACCTGAGAAAACGTACTATAACTTCTGAAGAAGAAATTAGTGATTACAAGTGAGTTACTGCTTTTTCAGTATTCGAGAAAGAGAAGACATTAAGGTCAGCAGTAAATCCTTTTAATATGTACTGTATTAATCATTTCTCTCAGGTAAGATGTAGTGTAAATGTGTTCTGTAACTCTATTGAATAAACTATAAAATATAAATGACTGATTAATGTATGCTTTAAAATACATTCTACACTTAAAAAAATTGAATGTTCAAAAATGCTATTATTAGGGGTATGGTTTATTTTTAAAATTCTTATTCTGTGGTGTTGAAGTAGAATAGTATGTGTAATTATTTATTACCTATCTGTTAATGGTATTCTCATCTTCTTCTTTCTAGAGACCAAAGGTTACATATGGGTCTTATTGTCTTTCTTTTTTTGTTAGAGAAGCTGCCTGTAAGCAAGAGACTACCAAATTAAAGGAAATTTGGTGTTTGAACTTTTAGTCACAACAGCAAGGCATATATGAAGTTGCTAACATAAACAAATAAAAAAAGGCAAACTCTATACTTTAGGAAAGTTTCCACTGAAAAAAGTACTTCTGCTCTAATCAGCCAAGTTTAGTATCTATTACAATCAATGCCAACTCTGGGATTTATTTAAAAAGTAACAATATTCAACAATTAGATCTTATAATTTAGCTTAATGTTAACTGTGTTTTTGTATTGAGCCACAAAGTGATTCATTATTTAGAGTTTTCAAGATTTAGAGTATGGTAAAAATTACTCACTTCAATTGATTATTTTTGCATGCAAACAGTCACTCCTTATTAAAATTATGTTACATTAAACCATCCCTTTATGTACAGAGGGAATCTCAAGCTGTTTTATAATATCACAGAGCAAGAGGAACACTTTATACAAGATATTTTGGCTGCAAAAAAAGTCTATTCATTTGGTGGTGGACTGAACATTTAGAACTACATATTTTATCTCAGATTTGTGGCAAGCATCAAATACTATCGCAAGAAATCTTGAGAGAAGGTTTGCTAAGTTCAGATGTAACAAACATCAGGCACCTAAAATAAAGTATGATAATATATGCTCAGTATAAATGACTTTTAGACTGGAACTTCACCCGTTCTGTAGTTCAAATGTTTTCAGTTAATTTTTCTGTTGAAGACTGGGAAAAGCTTCATGGAAAAAACCCAATTTCTTCAGTAATGTGTCTTTATTTCTTTAAATAAAATAGCTTGGTGGGTTTCAACCTGTAGTTATATCTCTAAAGACATAACTAGTACTTCTCTAGGGAAAACACTGTCACTGACTTACTTTCCCAATGTAACGTGAATCTTTTGTCACAGTGGGTTTTCTTTACCATTCCAAGTGATTCCTCAGTTGCCAAAATGCCATGTTATGCCAATTCTTGTAGATATTTCTTTGAAAATAAGAAGGTCACAAACTTCTAGGATTACTGATTGTGGTAACTGTGAGATGGAGAGGTGGGGGTGAGGGGGAGAGTGGAATTGAAACTCCCAGCTGTAACTGATCGATTGTGTCATGAAATATAGCTTTTGAGAGAGCAGGAATTTTGCAAAAGTTCAGTGAAATGAGTTTCACTAATGTTGAAATAGAAGACCAATGATAATCATTAGAAGATTGTCAGAGGGACTTAAAAAAATTTTTTTGGTTATACTTTGTGAGAACAAATAAAACTGAAATGAACCTTTTGACATGCAAAAATTCTACACTTTGGAAGTTTTTTACTTCAGTACATGATCATAACAAACTTTGAGTACAGGGAATCTTTTCTTAGCTCTATAGATTATCAAAACTATTTTTTATTTAATCTTATGTTAAATTTTGACCTTAAATTTGTGATACCATTGCTTTTTAAAAGTATTCTGACTTATTGCTGAAGGATCACCATTAGCAAAGTATTTTTTGAATCTGGAAAATTTAACTTGCTAATTCGGAACAATATGTTTAATGAAATAGAACTAATAAAGCTTATAAATGAACAATACAATTGGGGACTTTAAATATTGAAATTTCCCTTTAAAACAACATCTTACTGTGTACCTGGAAATAGTAATCCTGTTCCAGTCAGTAACTGCTCTGGTCTGCTCCTTGGGAGACAGAAAGAACAATGCATTGCTGTCCCCTGGGTCTTTTGGGACAGGGAATGTCATAAGGGTTATGATCAGTGACTATGAAAGGTAGCGCATGTGTCATAAAGTAGCATCCCTTTGGAGCTGACTTATTCAAAGTCATACAGTCCTGTGCTTTACCTACCTTCCTACTTAGAAATGGCAAATGCAGCTGGTATCAAGGCGAGAACATAGGTTCATACGAAATAAAAAGCAGTACAGCATGAATTGGTCAGTTAAAACTACGCTGAGACCTGAAATTCTGCTGTAGCTCTTGTAAAGCCTTTGAGGGGAAAGGTCTGTTTCTTTATGTGTTTGTTGTGAAATCCTTGTTAAAAGTCACTTTTCATGGAAGTGGTGAAAAAAGGGAAATGGCTGACTGGGATTAAAACAATACAAAGACCATTATATTCATTAATTTAACAGAATGAAAACATTTCATTTTAAAACAGAGCTAAAATATTTTCTGCTAATTTCACCTGGCATCCAAACTACATCTATTTCTTAGGGAAATAACTACAAGTTTTTAAGAAATCACAAGCTTTGTTTGTTGTATACTTATCCTGAATGAAATAAACCTAAGGTAACACACCCCCAGCCCCCATCCCACCTGCCCCCTCTCCCTCCTCTCCCCCCCCAATATAAGCCTATTACACCTGAAAGATTTGTTCAGAATGTCCAGTGGGAACCTGGAAATCGTAATAATTTGTAGTATCGATTGTGTGAAGCTATGCAGCTGGGGCCTCTAGTGAATAGACAGGAATAGACATTTTATTGATTAACTTTTACAGTCATATTTTCAGGACTCTGCTGCAACATAATTTTCACTTCCCAGCTTTGTGCTGCTGCATCATGAAACTTGGATTCTTCTCTCTTAACATTTACCCACCTGAGAGAAACAGTACAGACTTGTCTTTTTTAAGCTGTGCTCTGCAGAAATGCATAATATTTGGTGCAGTGAATTCTTTTACATTTCCCCTCTGCTGTCACAATAAAATGAAAAATCTTCACAGGTTATGTTAGCAAGTATTGAATAAGTTGAACGTCACCCCCACCAAGACGCTATTGTGCAATACCTTCTAGTAGTTCTATTTCTCCTTTGCACTTTCATTTTTATTTTCTCAGTGGATAAGGCTGTGGCAAAAGCAACCCCCCTCCTTACATCCACAAATTCCAGAAGTGCTTAAAGGAAAACCAGGACAACCCCTAATAAAATAGATGCTTTTATTAGTTAGTGGAATTTTAAAAGGAGAAGACAAAAGGTTCCCTTGAAAATCTGAAATGAATTATCAGTAGAAATTTATTCATTTTCAGGAGTGACATACTACATTAGCTAAAATTGCTTATAAAATTACTGAAAGGGTAGGATTTCAGTACAGTTACTAATCATTTTTTAAAAATATGTGTATATGTACTGAAGTCTTAAATAAAGACAAACCTTAAAAGAGATTCGTTTGCATTTCTGGTACTAATAATTTCCTGAAAAGAATAAAAATGTCATTGTGCCATTGTACAAAGAACTTTTGCACATTTGTTGCTTTTTTTAGTACTGGTTAGTTTGTACATAAGATACCTAAGCCATTTGTCTTTTATGGACTTGAAAAATTACCAGTAAAAATCATGATCCGTTTTTATTCGTATAGTGACTGTTTATTACTAGTTATTTTATGCGCTTGCTTTCACTTGGACCATGTTTTTAACATAAGCTTTGTAATGACTTATAGGCTAAATATTCACCACTATCATCATTGGTCCTAATATGATTTAAACCTCTGTCATCCCACTATTTTTTCTATGCTATGTTGTTGTTAACATCTTCTAATTATGTCAATGTTTACAACGTTCGTGGTCATGTTCCCTTTTGTTCTACCTCTCTCACCAGAGACATGATGGTGTGCACCATATGGAACTACAACTGAGGCAGAAATTCTCCCATTCATCACAAAAGATTCGCTTTGTTTACCATCATCAAACTTATAATTGAATAATTCCCATTTTGTTTAAAATATCAAGAAAAGGGTGGAGGGGTTTGAGGTAAGAATAACAATATCAAAGAAAAAGGATAAATAGCAGTTTTCTGAAGGCCTCAGTGTCCACTGTACCGGGAATAAACTGAAATGTATTTGATCAGGTGAAGAACTAGAAAATTGGAAGAAGTGGGTAAGTTTCTTCTTAGGCATGGAAAATTAGTGTGTTATTTAGCAAGCTAAGTAAGGTAGTATAAGATTTTAAAGGCATCCTAGGCTTCAAACATATACAAATGCCAGCAGTTTTGTGAAACCGCTTACCCTATAAACATGTGAAAAGCTGTTCACAAATTTGCAAGTTTGAAGATGAAAACTCTTTTAAGTATTGGTCATGGTTTTATTTTGTAGTTATGATGCTTTATTATAAAATCAGTGAATTATAATGTAAGGATTACAGGAAATTGGTGAAGTGTCTGATTATGTTTCAATTTAGATTAATTTGATTGAAATCCAAATTAGGGTTTGTGTGTGTGATTTAGTTAAAGAAAGGGGAAATTTCCTCTTCTGAGCATTTGTGGAGATGTTAAACGAGATCAAAGTACTATTTCAGTAAGTTTTTTTTGTTCTAGGTAGATAATCCCCTAAGTGCTCAGAACTCCATGCATAGTATGTTAACTGAATTGTTAGATTTTCTATTTAGTTTCTTTCTCCTTTTCTATTTTGACATATCTGTGCTAAGTCTTCTTGCAGTTGTGGTAACCTTTTCATTATGAATTAGGCAAGGTAAACTATACAATTTGTAAGAAGTTAAAAAACTTGAAATGTTTTAAATGTTAATCTATATTAAATTAATTAGACACAAAATACAATAAAATGTTTCTCATACAGCAATTTTTCACACTAAACAAATTCAGGACTAGTTATAGTTCTCAAATTTGTCATGACAGATAAATGCTGGTTGACTTCATCAACTGTTTCTCTAAAAGAAATTGCGAATCTGAAATATTTTAATAAGCTTGTGCCTTTTAGTTTGATTTTAATTTCTAACTATTTATGAAAAAATGAGCACATGAAGTAAATGGAAATTTGTGTTTATTGACTTCCACAGTACCTATGACACAACTATTAAAAAAAATAAAATTAAATAATCATTATCTAGGAAATGTTCAGGCATAGGATATGATCCTATACGTTTGTGTCTTCCCAGACACTATAGTTATGCCTGGGAAAAGCTGAATTGATTGCAACAGAAATCTACCTGACAGTAACTATTTGCAGTGGCAGGCAAAATTATTTAAGAAAAGGGAATATAAAATTAAGAAAGACAGATGGACTCATAAGAGTGAAATACAAATAGTCTGAATCAGGATTGATTTCAACATAATGTGGTGGAGGAATCCCCATTTATTGATCAACTTTAAAGCCCATGCACAGCACTTAAAAAGATAAAGTAAGCAAGGTCAGATAATCAAAGCATTTAAATAGTAAAAACAGCAACTGCCACTGTAGACTGCTAAAATAAATCCATAATACAAATTGCTTTAGCAAAAAGTGGATGAGCAGCTGATCTTCCTATTGAACTTTTATACTGTTCAGTGACCACACTGGGGAAAGGATTGGAAGAAATGCCTTGAAGATCAATATTGAGTGAGATGTAGCAGGGATTCATTCTAAACATGAAAGAATTGCAAGTATGAGTGTAGAGATCCTGAGAAAATATCATCAAGAAAGGATCGTTCTTTTAAAATATCACACATTATATGAGCATAGTATTAGTTGATATTCTATTATGATCTCTGAGCATTCAAAGCTAATTAAATCAGAAATTTAGTTATTGCAAAACATCAGAATAGGACAAAGAGAACTAATGATTTTAGTGAAATTACTTCTATGAATTTAGTAACTTCTGTCTTCAAAACAAGGAGGCTTTTAGACATATTAATTAACATAATATTCAGCTGAGGCTGCAACTTTCCAGCCATGCATATTTCATTTTCTTTTCTGAATAGTAACGATAAACCAGAATATACTGTTGAGTTTTTTGGGATTGTTTTTTTTTTTTGATCCATTAGTTCTTTCTGAGGTCAACATACACCTGTAATTAACATGTTTAACGTAAGTGCTCTTTCTTCAAATTTATTCAAAAAAGAATTTTCATAGACATTTTAAATATTTTGTAGGAAATACAATACTCTAATGCAAGTACTTAAAATTTCAGTCCCTTCTGAACTGGAATAGGCTTTTCTTTTTAATATATATGTTAAAAATATATCATTACTTTCATTTATGGGTTAATTTTTTCAGTACTCTTCAAAGTATTTACAAGAAAGAAATACGAGGTGTAGTAGTACTACAGTAGCTCATTGTTTCAAATACATTGTTTTCATTCACAGTTTTATTATATCATTACATAAGAAATACTGCATTTTCAGAGACATATCGCCCCTTTTAAAAGCAGGATCCTGCTTTTTTCTTTTTTTTTTTTTTAATTTTTGACTGTAATCTTCCTTTACTTTCAGGTTCACTGCGCTAACTATAAAAATGGTGTTATTGTTAGAAAGTAATAATTCAAGGTTTGAAGGTGTATGTATTTTAAACAATAGAAAGTAGCATTCAAAATAGGGTGTTTCAAGGATAGAGAAAATAATTGAAAAAAAAAAAAAGAAAGAAAGAAAGAAAGAGAGCATTCTAGTTCTCTTTGAAGACCTTGTTTGACAAAATGCAATTTGACAAAATACATTAGAGGAACTGATTCCCAAAATCATAAAGTTTGTTCGCTATGGTGACTGTACAGTACACCTTCTTGTATAATTATTTATAAGTACTACTGACTCCATTTTTGCTCTGTGAATTCCTGATTACAGCAGTTTCAATGGTAAAATTATGAAATCATATTCATAGTTGTCAAAGAAAGATCAGCTTATCCGCATTTATTAGGAGCTTGGGGGGCCATACAACATGCTTTTCCTTTGGAGTGTTTACAGTTACTGATCTCATACAGCTGTAGGAAAAAATTAATTAGAATTATATTTCACTTAACTCTGGAGGCAACAAAGTTCTGCATAAAAATACAAAACCCAGAGCCACAAAATTAAATAATTGTCATTTTTAAAAGTTAAAATTGTTAGAAATTTCAAAATAATCTCCTGAGGGAAACTTTTAGTGAACTTTTGTTAATACAGTACTTTTATTCGCACAAAAATGTATAGGCACTTATATTAATGTGACAAAGTATTCAAAACCTTTCTATTTTGGAGTGATCTTTAAAGATACTTATAAACCAAGAAAATATTTTATCATATTCTTAACTTTCCTTGTATGGTGAACTTCTCTTATATATTATATATTTACTAACTCCCAATTTAATTTAAATATATGAATAATCCTGTCCTCTAAAGGAGCTTACCTTTGTAGTCTAGTTATTAACAAACTTCCAAGACCAAGAGCTATATAAAATTGTCTGGAAATGTTGTAGCCATCACTGACTTTAGCTCTTTTGGTCTGAAAAATGTGAGTAGTGACTTTAAAAAGAGTCTACATGGTAAAAATAGCAATATTGTGGGACCAGAAAAAGCACATTATTAGACTGTGATAAACCCTTGTCAAAATGGAAGGAGAGGTGGAGAACTTCAGATTTACAGATGGTAGTGATGTTCAGGTGGTATGCATTTGAAATCCTGTTTGTATTACATTGATAAATACTGTACATGGTTAGTGCATATTTCTGTGAACTTCTAACACTTCAAATTGATTAGAAGACCTTATTTTGATTATATCCATATTGTTCATTGAGATAAGATTAAGTCCTTAGAAAATGTTTGGCTTATTTCCATTACGTTCAAGAATGTTTAAAGTAGAAAATATAGAATAGTTTTCCATATTGTGCATATATAACACATGTTTAAGATTAATCAAATCATAGTCACCTCTAATTAATAGCAGGGAGCAATTCCAACATGGGACAGAGCCAGATGACAAAGAAACAAAGCATATATTTAAAAGATGCAGCTTACTAAGGAAAGAAAAATAGGTTACGACTTCCTTAAGAAGACTGAAAAATTTTATACGGGTAGTTCTGTACATATGATTAATACATTTTATTTTGCCTTGTTTTTTAGCTGGGCCAAAAATGTTCGGAGCCCTACAGTTTTGTAGGTAAATGCAAAGAATTATTTTCATTCTCCATGATTTGTAGATTAAAAAAGAAAAGGAAAAAGACCTTGGCAATTTCAGATCAACAGTTTTTGTCACAAATTCTAAAATTGTCTTCTTCGTATGCTAAAATTCTTTCTTTTACTGTGGCCCTTGCTTAACACCACAGGGAAGGCAATGATCAAGGCGTTGATCAAGGACATACATTGAAGTAAATAAATTGAGTCTTTCCTCCTGTTTTCCTTGAGTAGAAAATTGTATAGTTGATGAAGAAAACTCTAGGAAAAACAAATAAAGTGACTGTGCGATGAAGACAACTGGAAAAGTGGATGTTCTCCTGGCCTCCCCCTCAAAAATAATGAAGATGCTACCTCTAAACTTTTCTGAATAACCTGAGACTCTGCTGTTTGATGTGTGGCAAACTGAACTTTACCAGGAACAACTGTAGCCAATGATAATTTGCTTTGAACAGTTAAAGATCTTTATAACGAAGCACTAACAAAAGACACGAGAAAACAATGTTCAGTTGTGTCCTGTGTCTAACTAGGGATTTGAACCAAAGTAATTCCCATTGCAGTGGAGGCCAATAGTGTCTGACTGCATACGAGTTTTTCTGCCTCTCATTCATTTAATGAGTGCCAAAATTGCCTACAAAAAGGAGAAAATTCTGCAAGAAAGACTGAGAGCAATCCTTCTCAGATCAACCTGGAATATTTTTGGTTCAAATTGCTCCAAAATAAAAGAGAAATTAATATATGTTCTCGTATGTCACAAATAACCATTTTGATTAAAAAAAAAAATTGACATTTTTGGTTTTTTTGTGAACTTCCTTGTCTTCTTTTACCCCACATCCCCAAATCTGTTTGCTTCAACTGTCTATATATAAAATGATAATAGGGCTATACTCTCACATCACAGGATGCTGATATCTATGAAACACTCAGACACTACTGTGCTGAAAACCAGCAGCTGTATTTGTATTGTCTTATTAGTTGTGTCATCATTCTCAGTCCAGCTAGCGTAAGCTGGTATATATGGACATTTTAGGTAACTTGCAGATTCAGAATTTGCCACTGAATGGACTAGAAGTTTCTTCTGGGTGTCTTGAATTGAACTTTACTGGTTTGTGCACTGACCACAGTTTTGACAAAGAATTACATAAGAATTAATTTGTAGGTTTTGGAAAGTCATATAGGGTGAAAGATATTTTTTTCATTTGTATCAGCACTTGAATATTATATTTTAAACAATAAAAGATAAATTATAAAAAATCAAAATGTTGAACTATTTGCCCCCTAAGTGATAAAAGTCATCACACAAGCTTGATGTTTGAAGGAAGTGATAGTATCCAGGGGTAAAGCTACAAACATGCAAATACACTTAAATAGGTTGGGCAGAAATTATTATACTTGACATTATTAATAATCATGTATTAGGAATGCTGAATATTTGACTTTGCCACAGTGATTTTCTTTTAAAGTAAAATCAGCATCAGAATCTGGTCCCAAGTCAAATAGATTTCAGGAGGTACCCAACCTGAAAGTAAAATTGTACTCCCCACTTTTACATGGATATTTTTCAGACGGAACACCTGTGAAGGGTTCCTTACTTCATGTCATGTATTGTCTGACTTGACCAGAGATTTGGCAAGTAGATGCTAGATGCATCTATAGCAGGGAAGTAACAAGGCAAAAGCAAGGCAGCAAAAAACCAGGATCAATAAGAGCCATAACACAGCACTGACCAAGATATCAGAACTTTTCAACAGAATGGATAATAGAACTTAGTTTGCTGTCCCTGCATACACATACATATTTTTAATAACTCTCTTAGAAATATCCATATTATTTTCATTTACCCTTCTCAAGATAATTTGGCCTTGAGCAAAATATCAGCATGACAAATTTCAATCCAAACCAATGAAATTGGGCAAAGCTCTAAGCTCTAATAATGGAAAACTTTGTGGTAGGAAGTAGAATGATATACCACTGTAATAGCATCCTAGCAATAAATGAAGCTAGAGCAACTGATTTTTTTGATGATGTCATCTTGCTGAAACTGGTGAGAGTGTGCAAAGGCTTTTTGCTCATAGGCATCAAATGAAACAAAATAACAAACTCTAATTAAAGAAACTTAACCATGACATAAACTTAATAATCCCTTGCCTATAATTTTCAGAGCTGTATTACAGTTACTCCTTTAAGGAGTCAGAAATTCAAAAGATTATGCAGAACTTCAAAAGAATCTTTTAAAACAAGGGAATAATCTTGTTCTTTTTCTAGAATTCTTTCAAAATTGCACTCAGACATTTATAAGGAATCAAATTAAATTGACATCTATTGTTTTCTTCAATAAAACTATAACAACCAACACCTCCTTTTAAAACCAAGAGGAGGGTTAAGAGGAGGCCATGGTTCTGTTCGATTTAAGCTTTGATTTTCAGTTACTTGATTTACCTTCATTGAGGATTCCCTTTCAGATGGATATTTCAGTTGTCAGAATTCATAGTGGCAATATATGTCCTTCTTAAGGCCTCTAAAAGACCATTAGGCCTGCAAAAAAAGATGGAATGTTTTGAAGTAGAAACTTTTATTGTCTGACATGATAATATTAAGTCCATCCTTGTCATTATAGGTTTCTCACCAGACTTGAATGTTCTGTTGCAGACTGTATTGTTGAATTCTGTTAATAGAAGCCCCTTCAATTTCTACCAAGAATGAATAGAATTTTTCTGAGTGACTTTGTCTTGTTTTGCTTTTGTGGGTTTTCTGTTTGTTTGTTCAGGTTTTTTTTTGTCTGCAAAAGAAAAAAATTGATCAGTGGATCTTATGGCCAAAGATTTTCTTATGCAAGGTCATAGGATTTGTGTTTTTAAATCTAACTAAAGGTCTATTCAGCTAAATAATCAGTCAGATAAATCTCAAAAAGGAAAATACTTTTATTTTTTACCCTAAAATTTTTATTTTTTTTATTCCCCAGCCTTCTGACTATGGTTGACCACTATTACCATAATGTTTACCCATCCATCATTTTCCATTTTGGATGAGAACCCCCTTCACCTGTAATTGTCTCCCAAACTGACTATTAACACTTGTCTTCCAGAAGTATCAGCTTCCAGTGATTCAGTAAACTTATAGTAAATTTTGTGGGTCTTTTCCATTTTTTGTTAAAAACACTAGTTCATGGTCCTTCCACTTTGCCTGTTGTCAGATTACCAGAAGTTAGTTGATAGCAGTGACTCACTGAGAAAAAAAAAAGAATTTACATTTGCTTCCCAAAGAATGAGAGGGAATGCTGACCACAACAGTACAGTCACTTCCTCATGTATTCTCCTCCTACACTGGAAGCATTTTTCCTATGTGCTCACCTTTCACATCTCTGCAGTATCTTCTGCTGAAAAAGCTATCAAGCTGTTATGTACTGATATGCCACGTCATCTGTTTTTTACCTCACCCTCTCAGTGCTTTCAAAAGTTGATCTGTGCATTCTCATTATACCCCAAGAAACTCCCTAGAATTACATGAACTGTGAGTGTGATCAGAACTCCCTGTCTTTAAGTATCTTTTTCTTGAGATCCTTAATGCCCTCTGTAAGTGGGAAAAAAAAAAAAAAAAAAAAGACTATGGTTTTCTGCAACAGGCCATCCCTGTTGATTTTTCTGGTCATCTGGTCTTCTTGTCATGCACACATGGTCTGAAAGACTGTTTAGGAGGAGAAGCTGAAGCAAATTTTGTCAGTGTGGGAGTGGATGACCTCATGTTCTATGCTTGTTCTATGCAAAGTCAACAGAACGGGAGCATAAAGAAAAAAATTCTGAATTTATGAACTCAAAATACTATGAAAGAAGCACCTTTCCATGAAAATCCTTAAATAATATTTTTATTTAGCCATTATTTTTTAATGGGAAAAATTATAGCTATTCATTACACATCTATACTCCTAATTACTAAATATATATTCCAGATTATATAACACACAAATATACAGTATACAAAAAGCTGGAAAACTATTTTTCTTACTACTTCTGGAAAAGGGATTGGCGTCATCTCATTTTGAATTTAGGTCAGTTAGTGTGCTGAAATCTCTACAAATACAAATTTTTGAAAGTTTATAATTGTTATTCTACTCAGGCCTACTTTCAGAAACTCTTTTGAAAAGTGACAAATTAATCCTTAAATTCTTTACTCCTTTAAATATATCTATCTGCCCAATATGTACTTTTAATAATTTATGAGGTCTAGTAATGTGTAAAGAAATACAACATTAATTCAGAAACTTAAAAAGAAAATTACTTATATGGTATTTTGATTCAGGAAAGATTAAGCTGTAAGAGATTTGCAATAATATTTTTGAAAATATCATTTGCACTTCTCTTTTGTTTGTGAAAAAAAGTTCTAATGTTTCATGACTTTATGTAACACTTTTATAGAACTTCACAATTACCACAATTACAAAAGTAGTTACATTATTTAATACCTAATGATATTCCCAGATTAAAAAAAAAAATCTTCAAATTGTAAAGAATGCGTGAAAAATAGTTGTGGTGATAACATCTAATTCTTATCTAGCACTTTACATTCAGAAATTTCATTTAATTTAAATTTTTAAGAATACTAGGATTTCATAAAGATGTGTGTATATATATTTATTTCTTGAGGAGTAAAATTGATTTTTTAGGTAAGGATTTGGGAGCACAAAATAGTGAAGTGTCTTTTCTTAGATATCAGCAAAGATAAAAAAATGAATATGACTTGAATATCACTTGCATAAAGAGATGTGAAGAAAGCCAATTTATAACAGAAAGCAAATGAGCATGTGAACTCACTGGAGCCATCTACTCTACAGAAACTTTTTCTATATGAACTGAGAGCCAGTGGAAAAAAAAATGCAATGACTTTTTTCATTTTTCTTTCAGTGAAAATGGGAATAGGCTACTCGAGTTTATTTAAACGGAAAAAATGCACGTCATCTGACAACATTTGCATTCTGTCTTACTCTACTGTAATTTTCTTGCCTGCTCTGGGGGTTTGGATTAAATTCATTTTCTATTGGTAATGCCATGTAAACTCAAGAAATCTAGTTTTCTTTGCCTCCCCTTCTCTCGCATATGTATTTATAGAGAGAAATGTCTTTTTGTTTGTTTATTTATTTTTACTTTTAACTCAACACAGATGTATAAAAAGTAATGTAGTTTGAGTGTTCATGCTTTTCATCCCTGTAATTAATACACAGGGACGAAAGCATTTAGATAAGTGGAACAACATAATAAAGTGTTGATTTAAATTGGCTACATCTAGAAAAAGAAGTAAAGATTTGGCAGGAATCAAAGCTTTTCCATCTAAATTATACCATGTAATCTAAACTGCTTTTAAGCTTAAAAAGCATACAAATCAAATAGGATAACTGGAAGAAGGGATTGGCTGGACACAAGAAAAGCACTGCCATGTGCAGGAGGAGCTTTTAGAAAAGGAGTTTTAGCTGAGAATGCTCCAGCTGGATGGGGTGCAGTGGAAAAACTGATAAAATACTGCAGTACTTGGGTAATAGCCTTGGTACAGTATATGAAATTGAAGCTTAATATTTGAAGAAATATAAGTGAATGTTCCACTTTAAAAGGAAATATCATTTAAATAACTACCTATACAATTCACTTTCAACACATGAGAATTATTACTGAAAATATTTAGTCAATCTAAAAGAACACTCCTTATTTTTAAACAGTTGTGAGTGGGATTCATCTTGTCTGACTTTAGATACAGTCTGCATGGGAATATATGAGGAAGGTGCCTAAGTTCCTGTTATGGTCATTTGACACATAATCAACTCAGTGAGTGGAATCAAGGGCTAAATAAACACCAAGCCAATCAAGTATTAAACTGTGTTTTCAGATGAGTCTGAAAAAGCCTCCAGATGAACATTCAACCAGGCCTCTACTCAACGTAATGGAAGGGTACCTATGCAGTCACACATAAACAATGAAATGCAGGTGTAAAAACTGATGATCTAATGAGTTACCTTTTCCCAATAATTCACTAAATGCTACAGAATTATTTTATTTATTTATTTGTTACTACTAAATATTTCACAGCCATTAATGGTGGTCATTGCTTTGAACAATATCTAATATATAAATACAATGACTTAAAAGTGAATGGTTTACATTATAGAGGGAAAAAAAAAATAAAATGTGTCTCTGTCTTGTTTATATTTAAGGTGATTTTTTTCCTTTGGAGTTTCAGTTTGTTTGTTTGTTTGTTTGGTGGTGGGGTTTTTTATGGGGAAAAAAAAGGATGAGAGAATTTGGATAGATGAGAAAGTGGGAAAAAAATATAGTAGAATGACATCTTCCACTCTCCTATTACTATATGGGGACAATGGAGATGGATCATTTGCTGCATTATTTCACTAAAGTAGTGTATTAATTCTGGCACTTGACTGAGTACTGAGCAGAGAGAATATAATAAAGTTTATTCAACTGAAATTTGTTGCCACCTGTGAACCATATGATTGCAAAAGGTTTCCATTGAAAATATTTAAACATTCAGAGGCAAAAAGAAAAAAATATACTAGCTGAATAAAAGAAATGTATTTTAGTTTTTTGAAGGTTCCCTTTTATGCTATTTCACTGGAAATAGTGGCTGAAGAAATACTATAAAAAATTTGGATTCATTTTTCACTTCATTTTTTTTTATAAATGTTTTGCATTACTAGTATTTTCAATATATAATCCATTAGGTTATTAAAAAAATAAAAATACAGTAAGTTTGTAGTTGTTTTATTAGTAGATAATTTGGGAGTATGGAAAGATTTAATGTAGAGGTAAATATGCATTGAAAATCAAATCAAGGGAGTGAAATAGTTACTCATGATAACACTAGGATTATCAATGTATGATAACATAAATTTTTTATGCATATTGATTCTCACCCAATAGAGGCAAATTGCCACTGGGAGCAACTGGTTCCATTAAGCTTCCAAATTAGTCAGTTCCTGAGCTAAGTAGCTTGGGAAGGTACACTGAAGGTTTCATCTTTCTAAAGATTCTATTTATTATCTTTGCTTATGTAAAGAGTTCATTAGAAAGAATTTTACATTGAAATATGGTAACTTTTTAGCCTCCTTTAATGCAGTCACGCATTTCCTTAACTACCAGACATAAAACTGCTTAATTCGGTGGATATTAATGGATTCATATGTCATAAAGCCAGAAGGAACACTGTAATCAAGTCTCCTATGTGACACAATAGAGGCCATAGGACTTCAGTGAATTAAGTGGTACGTCATGTCTAAGTAAATGTGACTGAAATGGAGCATATTAAAATAGAAGATACATTTTTTAATACATTCTTGACTTTAAAAAGTCACTGCAACAAAATTCATGACAATCCTTCATACTTTCTCTCAATAACTCTAGCTTTTGAAAACACACAGTAGCATTTTAGCATTTGGATTCTGTAGCATTTTAGCCTCTTACTCAAAATATCTTATGAAATCTGATATAGAACCAAAGTATGTTACCTTATAATCTTAATCAACAGTAGTTGAACTATCATAAAACCAATACAGGAAGTAGTAGGACAAGATGTGTTTACAGTACATTCACAGTAATTTGTAGTCATTATATTAATCTACATTTGTTCTTTGCATCTACAGTCAATGTAAATTAATGTGTATTTTTGATATCAGCCCTTCAATAGTTTGAGTGCAATACATTTGTAAACTGGCAGGACAGAATTATTTGACTCTCACAGTTAAACCCTGAAAACTATTAACAGAGAATTAGTAGAGAAATAGAGTGTTAGTTTCTTCTTTTTTTAAAAACCTTTTACAGTTTCCAACAGCACACAATTTAAAAATGGTCTAGAATTTTTTTTCTTATAGTGCTTCAAAAAATGCTCTACCTAGGCAAGTTAAAATATATCTGTATTTCTATGGTTGCAATAATTTTTATCCTAAGCTAAAGTACTGTGAATTCCATTGTTACTTTTGATTTCTTAAATTTCTTCTTTTTTGGGTGGAGAGAGGCAGATCTATATAATGCTATTGAACTAATTACAGAAAGAACCTTATTTTTATATTCAAATACCTTCTATGAATTGTATCCCATTTGTTAATTTTTGCCAGATTTCTTCTCTTAAGATACTTTTTGTGCATGTATGGACAGTGACATATAACCGTGTGCATGCAGATCAATGTCCTTGATTATGTTTATATCCAAGTTTCATGTAAAATCTAAAACAACTTTAGGACAAGTTTGCACCTCAAAATGGTGACTTTTTCAAGATTCTTTTTGCAAGAAGAATCATTAACTTTTAGTTTTGTAATTAATTCCTACTCATGTGTTTTAAATTGATATCCAAAATAGAATCAATGAGCAATTTTAAAATTAATTTTATAGTTGGTATAATTTATCCATGGAGGGTGTTATTTAAAATTTTTCAAGTTAAGGAATACTTTGATAAGCATAGTTTAACATCTCCAATGCACTAATTTTCTTTGGTCTCTGAGGAAAGCTCAGATTTTCTCCTCCAAGTCTAGTTCTAAAAAACATGTTTTAAAAATCTTCACAACGTTAATTTTAGATGTTCAGAAGTTTAACTCACCTTTGTTGATCATGTGTTTGAGAACATTGTTCCATTAGTGATTTCCAAGTCAGCAGCATTATGATGTCAAATACTTCTAAGTAGATCAAATTACTCAAATGGCTAGTTTGTTTATTCACTTGTTTGTTCCTGCCAACAGTGATTAAGTGGTATAGTGATTATGAGAAGAATGTTTCATAGTGTTAGTATTCCATCTGAACCTATAAGCAATTTTCTATCTACTGTGTTATCAATAAACTTCTCTGTATATTTTATTCAAAGAAATCTTGTAAGCAACTTCAGATTTTAAACAGTATGCTCTAGATCTATCTAAAATAGAAAGTATCTATCAGATAATTCTTTTGATTTTGTTTCACTTGAACAAATAGCTGCAGTCAAAAGTGAAAAGATCTTTCCTTTTTCAGTGGAATTTCTCATCATTTCTCCCATTGCTATGGATTTATAAGTGAGCAATTTCACATTTATTACAAAATAAGTGGAGGCAGGTGTCTGGAAGATGGGAAGAATGGCATATTCAATTTCCTTGTGGCATATATTAAATTTTTAAGATAATTTTTGCCTGGCCTTCTGTTGGATTTAGTCAAACTTTAGCTGACAGGTGAGTAAGCATTGTATAAACATTTTCTTTGTTGTATCAAAATTTAACCTCTCTTCATTCAGACTTCATGATTTCTGTGTTTTTGCATATTATAGATGTTTGTTGTTAGCAACTATCATAGTGAAAAAGCATACTAGAAAACAAAAGTCAAATAAAGAGCTAAATTTTCAGAGTAAAAACCCAGGACATTGTTTTACATATTGTTTTAATATAGAATAAGCAACATCTAATAAAAAAAATTCATTGGTTTCCTTGTTGCTATTTACTATTACTGTTACTCTATCAATAGCTATTAGATTGTACTCTTTCAGCTGCTATAAACCCATATGCTTTAAACATATTCTAACTATTTATTTGAACTACAGCTTTATAATTGAAAAGGACAGTACATTTTAGATATACTGATAAGCTGACTGTTGGCTAAAATGCATTCAAGTAGAGGTGATATTGTTACCTGGATAAAGTGAAATTAAGGGTATATGATCCACTTTTGCTTCATTGCATGCTTAGCATTGTTGGAAAAATCAGGCTTATAAAGACACTTGTGAGTAAGTGCTAAAAAAGAGAAAAATATCCATGTTTAAAAAATGAGTCCAACGAGTCTGAGTTATGTCTATGAAGACTCTTTCTTTCATTTCTCCTTATTATTCTTTAATCAGAACTATTGCTTGTAAGTCATGTGGAGACCATTCTCCAAAATGCATGCCAATGAATAATTTACTCCTAATTTGGTATAATCTCAGAAGACATTCCAGGCACCTACTACTGCTTAGTAACAACTTGAATGGGGGGTTTGAGTATTTGTGTGTGTGTGCTGCTGCTCTGCCATTTCTGCTTACATAACATTTTAACTTCTGTATCAAAATAGTTTCAAAATTACAGTTTCAGTTTAATTTTTTTCCTCTTCATTCCTCAATAATAATTCTTTTTTCCAGGTTAATTTTAGGAAATCTGTAGAGTTACATGCAAATGCTGTGCTTTAAAATGAAAATTTCTAGAATTATAGCCATTATGTACTCTCACAGCCACCTGACATGTTAGGCATTGTAAGCGCTCTCTAACAATTTATGGTTATGTAAATTGGGATGCAGAATAGCTGATGTCTTTTATGTTACATCACTTCATGACTTTTACCTTCTAGGTCAAACCTAATTGAAGAAATATCTCAGGCTTGCTGAATTGACTTTGCATCACACAAGGTAACTATACAATAAAGTAATATTCATTTAGAGACAATATTATGAGAGGACTTCTAGTCTGTTCATATGTGAGAAGACACATTAGTGCTGGAGAAACTAGTTTGAAATAAATAATACCTTACATCTTACAGAACTTGAGAGGGAAAACATGTAGGGTAGTACCTTCTTACTTCTTTTTATGCTGTCTGTGTGTGCACATAATTTCCATTACACTTTACTTATATGTTTAGAAAAGATCACGCTCTGGTAACGTTACAGCTCCTGGAGTAGTTCCATAACCATTGTGAAAATTAAAGAATTGAAATATACAATTGCTATTTCATTTTTCATCATCCATATGAAGTATACTTATAGATAGAAGCCAGATAATATTTTACAGAAGGTAAAAAGCCCTAAATTTTCAAATATATTATCCATAACTCTGACTTTTAATTTCATTTTTTTGAATGTATTTCCCAGTAAAATATCCATTGAATTTGACAAAGTCATTATGTTTGGGGGAAATATTAGGTCATGCTTGCAGACAGGGAAGAGCAGAGGATGAGAAAATAACCTACATTGAGAAAATATAATTTCATGCAATGTTTGTTGATGAAGAAACAAACCACAGCTTGTTCAGCTCTTTGCGTTCAGGCTAGATTTAGGAAAAGATCTTTGACGATCAAAGTAATTGTGCATAAGTGTACATATAATGTTTATGTACCTTTTTTGCAGAAAAAAAAAATGTTTGTATTAGAATTCACATTTGAAATCCAAGATATGTTGAAATTACTAAATTATATAATTCAATTAGCAGGAAAAAAGGAAAGGTCACAGTGATGTTCACACATCTGTAGATGTCCATTAAAATAAAAAAAACAAAGTAATATTATAGTACAAGGTCAGAAATTACAGACTATAACTGCAAGTGTATTTTAGTGTGGAGAATCTGTTTACTCATCAAATAATGAGCAAATGAACTTCCTGCAAAAAAGATCAGTTAACAGCCACTAAGATTTACTGAACACAATGTTTCAATTTTTTTCTTCAAAGAAAACTTGTTTAAAAGTTTAGTTGGTTTTATTTAAATGACTGGGAAGGTTGCAAGGAGCCATTATTATAGCACTAAGAATCTTGAATTCCTTTGGAAAAGAATATTCAGGATTTAAAAGGGAAGATAACTGCAAGTTTATGGGAACTTTTCCCAACTTTATGGGAAGATAACTGCAAGTATATATGTCCATAGAATCATAGAATGGTTTGGGTTGAAAGGGACCTTAAACATCACCTAGTTCCAACACCCCAGCTATGGGCAGGAACACCTTCCACTAGACCAGATTGCTCAAAGCTCCATCCAACCTGGCCTTGAACACTTCCAGGGATGGGGCATCCACAGCTTCTTTGGGCAACCTATTCCAGTGCCCCACCACCCTCAGAGAAAAGAATTCTTTTCCTATTATCTAATCCAAACCTACTGTCTTTCAATGTGAATCCGTTTCCCCTACATGCCTTTGTAAATGTCACATGTCACTACATGCCTTTGTAAAAAGTCCCTCTTCATCTCTCTTGTAGGCTCCATTCAGGTACGGGAAGGCCACAATTAGGTCACTCCTGAGCCATCTGTTTTCCAGGTTGAACAAACCAAGTCTGTCAGCCTTTCCTCACAGGAGATATGCTCCCTCCTTCTAATCATCTTGGTGGCCCTTACTCTGGACTTGCTCCAACAGGATGATGTCCTTCCTGTGCTATATGTGTTATATGTTGACAGGCTAATGCTTTTTTCAGTCTCTGTAATCATTTCCATATAAAGTTGCACATGACTACAAATAAAAATACTTTTAAATATCACTGCTGACTCTGTATTTAATATATGTTACAGTTAGGAAAAAATGGCAAAACATAGAAGATGTCATTACTATTGAACCTTTATAAATATTTGAGGATGGGGGAAGATAATTAGCTGCTTGGTAAAATAAAATGTTCAAATGTATTTGGTACAAAATATGTCCTCATTGAATTCCCAGCAATTCTACTGTCTTTTTCTCTCAAAAACTTCCATGCTTTCTTCTCTCTTTATGCATGTTCCTTACTCATTTTTCTCTTACAGCAACTTGAGGTTTTCTATTATTTTTTAGTTTCAAGTTTCCAGTGTTTCCAACTTTCTCAGTTCTGACTGCCTCACATCTTTCTGCTTAGAGTATCAGGCTCAAAATTCTCTGAGGGAGTCACTGCAGGTTTGCCACCAGGACAGAGTATCATGGAGAGGTGCTCAGAAGTTTGAGCTCCCATTCTGGATATGCCATGTATATTTTAATTGTCCTTGTAGTCAACCACATTAAATGACAATGTAAAAGTATGGATAGAAATTGAGCTTCTTTAAAATAAATTTAAAATTTTATGCTAGATGTGAAAGTCATAAGCTTTCTTCACACAAGTTGTTTTCTGGAACAATTGGTCAAAGGAAAGGCTTTGTCACTACTGAATCAATAGAAACAAAAGGTATTACATGTTTCTGAAGAGGTTCATAAAGATAACTATTCTATAATACCACATTCTATCAATAGTTTAGCTACAGATAGTTTAGCAACTATCAATAGTTTAGCTACTATGATAGTTTAGCAATTATCAATAGTTTAGCTACAGATTTGCAGTAAACATTTGTCCTTTCTTCAATACCTCTAATGAATTTAATTTCTCAGTTCTGTTTTTTGTGTTGTACTTCCCTTCGCAAAGCCTTTCTGTCCAAATCTGTCATCAAATTTTTCATGGTCTTCCTTACTTCAGCAGGTCTGCGGTGGATTTGCACTGCACTGTGTATTTGACAACTTATTTGAAGATACAACATTGTAAAAGTGTAGTATAGAGAGACTGGAGTTTCGTTCTAACTAGATGACTCCATTACTGCAGCCTATACAGAGCATTTTCAGTCCAGTAGTAGCTGTAAACTGTAACCCACCCCCACCAAATAAATTTAAAAAAATGTACAGGGAAAGCTCTTGCTTTGTGTTTTGTATTTCAACAGTTGTCCTGTGACTGGAACCCAAACAATTTGATTTAAAACTTAACAAAGTATTCCCTAGTGCTACATTAGAGACATTCTTTTGCCTGTAATGTTGACGAACCTAAAAATTAATGTTATGAATTCCCTGGTTATGCTTCAAAAAGTTTGGTTGTTAGGCTGATATCTCACATCTGTGCAAAGAAAATACTGTTTCACCACCTGCAACATCTCTGTAAGTGAAGGAAGAGATGTCTTGTTGACTATAGTAACCAAAGACGTCAGAATTTCTGCACAGACATAGCCTTTGTTCTTCTCAAGCTCAGCTTATCCCTGTGCACATATAAATTTTATCACCTCTTTTTTACTTAGCACTAGAAAGCTGAGATAAAGACTTCTCTGTGACAATGAATCGACTGACTGCATACTCCATTCCCATCACCAAAATAAGGGCACTTGGGACCAGAGGACACAAAAAAATTTCCAGAAGTGTCCAGAAGAAGTGTCACTATAGCTAAGTTTCTACAGAGCTTTTGGACTCTACAGTTAAAGTGAGTGAAAAAAAATTTTGCCACTGATGATGATTTTTTCACATTAGAAGAATGTACTATGTATGTTTGACATAATTTTAGTAATAGTAAAAACTTAATTCTTCTTTCTGTTATTGGAAATTGTGTTTCCACTCTTTCATTTGTGTGAAAGTTATAGAGTGTATTTTATTTTATGTTTAATTATTTTCAAAGGAAAAAGGTGAGCTATTTCCTCTCTTTTGGGTTTTGATATTCGCATGTTAGAGAAAATGAGGAAACATGAGTAGAATAATTTACTTTATTTCTATTTACAAAATCCCATCTTATTTTTTCAAAATTTATTTTATTACTTTTCCCTGTGATTAAGTGTTCATTATTAAAGAAATGTTCAAAATTGCTAAACTTGATTACAGAAACATTCTGCAAACATGCTTTAACCATCAAATAACTTTCCAATGACATTCTGATATTCTTATACTGTTTATTCTTTTTTTTAGAAATTTGTGTTGTCTGAACATTTTATTTAATCATCTTGTAATATATTTAATGTTAAAAATAGTCTAAACAGAGATAAAATCCACTTGATTTAGATAGTGAATAATATCTGTTTTGTTAAAAAAATGCCTTGCTGACTGGCTGGAAACATTTATTTTCACTACCTCGAAATAGTCATAGAAATGTCAAAAGATATCTTGAGCTGCACTATAGATCTTTAGCTGGAACTTGGGAGAGATTCCGTTTTGCCAGAGATGAACATATAAGCCTATGTTTTAATGCAATCTTAATGATCACTCTTTAAATAATTTCCCTGTACTGCTCAAAACACTGTTGATGATGTTTTGGTTGTTGATTCGGAGGTACTAGCTCTCCACTAAGCTGTGGGGCTTGTCAACAGGGGATAGAATTGCTATGGTTTTCTAGTACAGTAGAAGGACATACTTGATAGGAAATAACAAATCCCTGATTCTTTTGGAAAGTTCAGTTCTTGACTTGTCTTATCTGCTTGGCATTAAAGTATGCAAGACTACTTATTCTGTCATTGATCAAAATCCTAGATTTTGCAGGTGTAAATCCATCTAATTCTAGAAGTGGTTCTAAAGTTTTATGCTTTATAGCAGTATGGTGATAATTCTTAGGTAGTTGCCACAATGTCAATTATTCCAACTCTTCTGTAGTCTTTCCAGAGTCACAGAGAAGTACATTAAATTTAAATTATATGGAACGATTTTTAAATGACTATATAACTCACTATTTCAGACTATGTAAAAAAAACCCAAACCCTCCAAATTCTCAGTGAAGTTTTATGGAAAACTCATCTGTGCATCGTTTTCTGTGAACATGTCCATCCATTTTTCAACATGACTAGCAAGACCATGGTATTGTTAAAGATGGATACAGTCTCCGTATCTAAAACATTTCTATATTGACAGTATAAATTTAATATAATACTTCAAGTATGTGCATATATGTATATATACACACATACACACACACACACATATATATATATATATATATATATATATATGTATATATATAGTTCTGGTTCTATTGTTTCTATCTATAAAATTCATCTCTTTCCACACATCTGAAAGTATGAAATGAGATTTTGAACTGAGCCTGGATGGAATGAAGTTAATTTTCTTCATAGCAACCCATATGATGTTGTCCTTTCCATTTGTGGCTAAAAGAGCGTTGACAACAGAGAAATCATTTATCTTTAGCTGAGCATCAACACTTTCTCTCTCCACCTTGTATTCCTTACAAGTAAGTAGGCTTGGGGTCAACAAGAATTAGGGAGTGAACATGGTTGAGACAGTTGAACCAAACCGACCAAATGAATATTCCATACTGTACACTGTCATGCTCAGCAATAAGAAGATCAAGAAGAGGAGTAGGAAGAGGGAAGTTTTTCATTATAGTCTTTTTCTTTCCAAGCAACTGTCATCCATGCTGAGGGCCCTGCTTCCCAGGATGTAGCTGGACATCTGCCTACTAATGGGAAGCACTCAATTATTTTTTCTGCTTTGTTCACTTGTGCAGCTTTTGCTTTACTTATTGGACTGTATTATCTTGATCCATGGGCCTTCTTGCCTTCAGAAGGTGGGACTAAACAGGAGCCAGGGGTGGTTGCTGGCAGGGAATAACCCAGCATAGACTTTAAATGGACAGAGAGTGAGATGGCATCTATGTAAATACACACACACAGGCACACATAGGTATGTATAAATGGTTTGGTACGAGTTTATTCCACACAGTTTTCAAAGTGGGTTGGCAATGGCATAATGTGAAACAAATAACATCATAGAATAAAATGCATAGAAATGAGAACACATTTTTTCTTCCATCTGTAGAAAAAACAATAAAAATATTTATAGATGTCACTTCTCTGCACAAAAAATCCATGACCTGAAAAGGACATTTATTCACACTGTTGTTATGAGGCTTAGATCAGCATCTTTTAAGTAGCTAGAGAACATCTCATATCTTTTATAAATAGAAATCCAATGGAATTTTCCTATGAGGTTTAGCTTAAAAACAGAGGTAGGAGATTAACAAAGTAAAGAAATCAGAAAATACTCAAAAGGCCAGAGAACATACCCCGTGACCTACATGTGTTCCCTGAAAGTACGTGTATATCTTAAAATATGTATGCACATATTTGTCCATTTACTATACTACCAAAAAATGTTTCGTATTGCATTTGTTCTTTTTGGAGGAGAGTTGAAACCCCTATGACATATCTGTCAAAATATTCATTAAAAACAAAAATCTTCACACTTTTTAACAGTAGTTGTTCTTTTATGCACATGTTTTGATGTCAGCATGATTATCTCTTTGTCATTCCTAGTTTATAAGTACTCTTCCTGCTTAATTTGACAGCATTCATTCTTCTTCTCTAACTTTTTAAATGCCTATTCCTTCAGAAAAGCTAGCATTCTGTTGTCAAGTAGATTTTTAGTGTAGTAGGTAAATCATTGCTGACCTTTTCTAGATTGTCTGCAATATCCCTTATTTGACATGATTAACACTATGCAATTTATTGATCATCTTTTATTTCACTGTAGCTTTTAAGGACTGCATAATAATTAAAGTGGAGTTTATGTTGTAAATGTCATTTCTCTCCTGCAAGTTTATTCCTGGTGTATACTTTTTCCCTTCCTTTTTTTTTCCTTTCTTTTTCTCCCACTCTAATTTTTTCATTGTTTTTTAGAATTAAGAAGTCATTAAAGAAGAAGGTAAAAAAAAAATATGAAAATCATAAAATAGTTTGGACCTCTTAAATTACATCAGGTTGCTCACAGCCCCATCCTGTCTGACCTTGAATATTTTCAGGGATGGGATATGCACCACCTCTTTGGGCACCTGTTCCAGTGTTTTACCACCCTCATTGTAAAATACTTCTTCCTTATATCAAATTGAAGTTGGCCTTCTTTTAGTTTAAAACCATTATCCCTTGACCTATCACAAGAGACCCTAATAAAATGCTTGTCCCCATCTTTCCTATAAACTCCCTTTAAGTACTGAGAGGCTGCAATGAGGTCTTCCCATGGCCTTCTCTTCTCCTGGCTAAACAACCCCAGTTCTCTCAGACCTTCCTCATAGAAGAGACGTTCCACTCCTCCAGTCATCATCACAGCCCTCCTATGGACTCTGTCCAAGAAGTCTACATCTTTCCTGTGCTGGGGACCCCAGGGCTGGATGCAGTACTCCATGTGGTGTCTCACCAGAGCAGAACAGAGGGGAAGAATCACCTCACTCAATCTGCTGACCACCCTTCTCCTGATGCAGCCCAGGACACAATGCGCTCTCTGGATTGCAAATGCACATTGCTGGCTCATGTCCACCCTTTCATTCACCAGTACCCACAAACAGGTAGTGCTGCTCTTTAGTCTTCCAGCCTATAAAATTATTAAGCTTGATCTGCATAAGATCCATAAGATGTCCTCTATGTTTGAGTTGCCTAACTGAAAAACTAATGTAGAAAATATTTTTGGTATTTAGTTTTAGGTTGAGACATTATATCTTAAAGTTGTGCCATGCTGAAAAGTAAAAATTTAGAGTGAATAGGTAGACATTTTCAAGTGAAAAACCTAGATGCATGATAGATCATGATTGGAACTTCAAATTCAGTTGAATCAAGGTACAAACCTGGTAATGGACAAATGCAATATTGTGTATTATAAGAAAATGCAGGGAAACATTTTTTGAGCTCAGACAAACACATTTTTGAGCGTTATTTGACAAAATGGCTCAGCAAAGCTTATAACAGTATAAGAGGAGTTCTGAAATGGCACCTGCCTACTTATCCATTTGTAATATTGACGGAATATAGATTTGTAGCATGCAGAGTTGACAATTTCCAACCGGATGTTGAAGCACTGATCTACATGACAGGAATTGTGATCATTAGTTGCCATGCTTGAAAAGGATGTGGACAGATTCAATGTGGTCAGGTGCAATCAGTCCTGAAATTAATGCATAAATGGAAGAGACACTTTTTCATTATTGCCTACTTTGGGGGAAACAGTGGGTGCAGTACTGTCAGAGTTCAGACTGATAGATATTGATACAAATCATTTTTATATGATCTGCCTATTTATTAGAATTGCTTTTCTGCTCTATATATGGAAGTCCATGATGCATTACATTCTGAACTTCCTAATGTTCAGATTGCTGTTCTCATTGCAAGAAATAATGAAATGGATTCATTACTTTATCCTTAAAATATTCTGATTTATTTTAGGGTATACCCTCTTCAGTGATTTCATACACTCTTTTGTTATCTAGTTCATTTATTTTACTTTAGAGGGAAACATATATATTTTGAGGACAAAAAAAGATCAACAAATATTTTTAAATTATGCAAGTACACAAACAGAAACAAGGATAAAAATCTGAGAAGATAAAAAGTACAAAGATATTTTCAGCGTTAGTAAAACTCAGGACAATGTAATGATGAATAAAGAGGAATTAAGATGACAGGCAACAGTTTCTTTAGTTGCATCTATAAAACAGAAGCAATTTTTTTTTTTAATCTAGTTTTAGGTTTTCATTCAAAATTAGGTTTTGGAAAACAAGGCTCTCTGAATTTGGAAGTGCAAAGTTGATCAAATGAAAATCCACTGGTACTTCAAATTTTGCATATGTAGGAAATTCTCCCTTTTGTATTTATCTTTTGAATTCAGCAGATGAAAGTGGGAAAACTGAAAGAAACTACTGTGAGTTCTCTGGACACACAGATACTGAAAGGAAATTAACACTATTACCTTGATACAAACAATCTGATTAATAATGATTTATTAGTCTAAGCCTGTAGCACTACCCATGGGCTTCAGGCCAGTATCTCTCTAGAGAGTCATAGTTGTGAAAGAAAATGTATCCTTCACTGCTAATTTTAAAAAGCAAATTTTTAATTTGAATATATGATTAGAACACTAAAAGTAGGAGCAGGAATGCAAAACACTGGTAAGATACATAAATACAAATGTAACATTTATGTAAGCCTGAGAAAACCATACATCTTAGGTATTTTCAGCTGTGTTTGGGTGCTTGTGCACATAAGAACTTTGCTTTCACTTCTACAATGCTATTTTTTAGAGAGAGAATTGTACATGATTTTCTTCCATTTTTTTCCTATGCTTTATTTCAGATGTAGAATATTTGGTTATTATACTTTACATCTCCTGCTTCTCTAATAGTGTTTCTTTCATCATATCATCTTAGATCTGTAAAGACTTCACTTTGTATCTTTTTTGTTGTTTGCTTAGAGTATGTTCTGTGACAGGTAAGGTGTTCTTCGCTGTACTAACTTCATGAAATAAATACATGCTTCCTCAAAATATTAATTGCAAATGAAGCCAGGAAGTCAGCTTTTCTTGGCCCCAACGCAAAGGCCTCTAAGCAAATGCATGTACATGAGGAAAAAGCAAGAGGAGTTAGAGACACATGTTACCTGCAGGGCTATGATTTTATTGGCATCACAGAGACAGTGGGATGACTGGTGTGGAATGGAAGGATACAGGCTTTTTAGGAAGAACAGACAGAGGAGACAAAAAGGGGTGTTGCCCCCTATGTCAATGACCAGCTGGAGTGCATGGAGCTCTGCCTGGGGAGGGATGAGCACTAGATCAAGTCTATGGTCAGGATTAAAAGGGAGAGCCGGGACAGATGACATTATACTGGGCGTTTGGTGCAGGTCACCTCACAGAAGACAGAGCTATTTGCCTTTTACAGGCAAATAGAAGCAGCTTCATTTTCACAGGCCCTGGTCCTCATGGGGGACTTCAACCACCCCAGTATTTGTTGGAGGGACAATCCAGCAAAGCATGAGCAATCCAGGAAGTCCTGGAATGTGTTGATAGTAATGTTCTCCAAGTCACAGAGGAACCAGTAAGGAGAGGTGTTATGCTGGACCCTGTTCTTGCCAAAAAGGAATGGTTGATGAGGGGGGAATAGGAAGCTCAAGGGCAGCCTTGGCCACCATGACCATAAAATGGTGGACTTTGAGATCCTTAGGATGGTGGGAAGGCCACAGAGCAAGCTTACTACCCTGGACTTCTAGAGAGCAGACTTTGGCCTTTTCAGGGATCTGCTGTGCTGTGCAATAAAGTCCCCAGAGAAGTGTTTAATATTCAAGGATCACTTCAGTCAGGCAAAAATGCCAGGAGGCCTGTGTGAATGACTAGAGCAGTTCCAGGACAACTTCAAACATAAAAAGGAAGCCTATAGAGAGTGGAACCTGGGTCAAGTATCTTGCAGGGAATACAGAGAGATTGTCCACACAGCCACAGATCAGGTTAGGAAAGCTACAGCCCTTACAGACTTAAAAGGGTCCAGGGACATAAATGGGAGCAAGAAAAACTTCTATGGGCATATCACTGATAAGAAGAAGACTAGAGAAATTGTGGACCCTCTCCAGAAGAAAACAGGAGACCTGGTTGCTCAGGATATGGAGAAGGTTGGAGCACTTAATGACTTTCTTGTCTCCACCTTCACCAGTAAGTGTTTGAGCCACACCACCTGAGGCACAGAAAGCAAAGGCAGGGACTGGGAGAAAGAAGAACTGCCATCAACAGGAGGTCATGTTTGAGACCATTTAAGGAATCTGAATATACACAAGTCCCTGACACCTGAAGTGCATCCATGAGTCCAGAGGGAACTGGCAGAAGAATGAACTGTTAAGGGTTTTTTTTGCACTGTACTTTGAACTGTTTTTTCTTTGTTTTTTTTTGGTTGTTTTTTTTTTTTTTTATGATCTGCTCTTTTCTCAGTGCATGATGATTCTCAGGAATCCACAAGCTCTGTATTTTCAGTACAGCTTGATGCAAGCAGCCAGAACTCATATTTTGATATGCTGTGGCAGAACAGTGAATACCGATACCAGCTCAGACTCCCAAAACCAGTACAGATTTGTTGATGCAGTGTTGTGCCTTGAGGTAATGAGATTTGACTCTCAGCAACTGTAGTTGGATGATGCACTGTACAAATATAGTTGCACTGTCTTTAAATCCAAGGTTGACCTATTTAACACTTGTTTGATTATCTCTAATAATGTTCTATATTTTTATGGCCTTATATTAAAATTTGTACAAATTTATACTAAAGAATATTTCCTGGAGAGTTTGTGTTGGGCTGTGTAGCACCAGCCAGCCTTTATGTTGTGTGGGTAACAGTCATGAGACAAGTACTGTTCATTATTTACTTTATATCCTATAGGCTCCCATTTCATCAACACCTGCTGATAATGTTGTGCTATTCTCCTCTACCACGCAATATGCTGGGCAGCCTCAGAAGTAAAGCAAAAGAAATGTAGTGTCAGGATGACTAGACCAAAAAAATGCAGAAACTTTACTTCAGTCATGTATACTCATCTTCATATTGCTGGATTGGGAATAAAAGTCACTTAATTGTGTGACTAGGAACACCATTTAAATTTGAGGGAATAATATATTACAGGGATGTGGGCAATTTAAGAATATTTTCTTTCTGTAGAATATTTCTTTATTTTATGACATGCTAGGAAAGCTGCTATTTGCTTGATAGACTTAACATCTAAAGAAAAAACAAACAGCTATATTCTAGGTTAAGAATTAGTTAAAACAATATAAACACAGTCAAAAAGAAGGAAAATAATGATACTGATCCAGGGAACATAAGATTTCTGGTACTCTTTTTGAAAGAAATATTGGTTCTGCTTTTGAACACTTGTCAAAGCTGTAATAGCAAGAAATCATACTTCTTCAACATCAAGTTTCATAAAAATCAAGGCTAATATTCCTTGCTAGCCTTAGTCACAGTGAGATCTACTCCAAATGACATAACTTTTATCATCAAGATCAGGACTGAGCAACTTCCTGAAAATGTTTTTGGCATGATTTAAAACAAACTGCTCATTAACAGCTTTCTTTAGAGGGAAAACTTGCATAACAACATTAAACTTGTTTATATTTTCCAATAACACAGCTTTCCAGACTTCAAGAGCTTGAGGATCTGTTTATGTGTGATTTATTTCTTTCAATGTTACACTCATCTAGGATTGAAGAAGGAAGAATTCACAAGAACTAGTGATGTGCAGAATTAAATAAAGAATGATGGATACATCTAGGAGGTTCCAAAAATCATGAATTTGCATAGGGAATTTATGTCTACCATCCATATTGTATATGCAGAAGCTGTTTGCTAAGAAAAAAATTTAAAAAAAATATTTGATGACATGGAAATGAAAGCAGAGTTATTGAAACTAGTAACTTAATGTCTTTTTTTCTCCTCCACATCCCTTGCATCTTTATGACTGCTTTCTGCAGAAGCTGGAGTGACTTTTTCCAAGAGCAAGTAGTGACAGGATAAGGGCTAATGGATTTAAACTGAAAGAAGTTAGGTTTAGATTGGACATTAGGAATAAATTCTTTTCTGTGAGGGTGGTGGGACATTGGAACAAATTGCTCTGAGAAGTTTTGGATGCCCTACCCCTGGAAGTGTTCAAGGTCATCTTGGATGGGGCTTTGAGCAGGCTGGTGCAGTGGAAGGTGTCCCTGGCCACGGCAGAAATTCTGAAAGTAGGTGGTCTTTAAGGTCTCTTTATACACAAACCTTTCTATGTTTCTTTGAGGGTTTTTTTCAAACTCCTCTCTCTGTCTATAAAATTTTTATAGGACTTCTGTCAATGCTCTTTCCATATATCTATGCACTACATTTTGTCTCCTTCAACACATACTTATTCCAGTGCACTCCTTTCTGGAAAATGTAGAATCATAAAGCAATTTAGGTATAATGAGACCTCTGGAAGTCATGTAGTCCAACTTGTTACTCAAAGAGTTTCAGTAAGAGAGAGATTGCTAAAGAGTGTATCCAGAAAAGTTTTGAATAAACATCTCCAAGGATATCTCCAAGGAATAGAGTCAACCTCTTCCTGTAACTGAACAAATTTCATTATAAAGAAAAAATATTCCTTAAATGTATTCCAATTTTACCATGATACAAGTGCATATATCACTGTGCATCCTAGAAAAGAGGTTTGGGCTCCAGCTGATCAAACCCTGATAAGCCTTATTCTTTTAAGACTGAAAAATGCCAGTTCTCTCAGATTATCCTGTTCTGTTATTTACACCTGTTTATCTTGATGGCCTTATAGTTGGTGTTCCCTGCTATGCAAGTGTTTTTCTTTTATTCAAGAGCTCAGTACTGGACACAGTATTCTAGATTTAGTTCCACAAGTGCTGAAAGAGGTGGGAAGGAAGTGATGAAGTGCTATTCCGTTTATCTATTGGCAACAATTTTGTTAATACAGCCCAGGATGTTGTTGGTCTTTGCTGCAAGGGCACATTCCTGATTTGTGTTAAATTTGCTGTCACCAGGAACCCCAACGTCTTTTCTGGAAATCTACTTCTAACCTGTACCAGATTATTCCTACCCACGTGCAGGACTTTACCCTTTGCTGAACTTCATGAGGTTTCTATCAGTCCCTTTCCCTGGGCTGTCAACGTTCCCCTGAGCAACAGTCTTAGTCTCCAGCAGAGCCATTAGTACAGGATCAGCACTAAGCGGTTCAAATGTAGAAAAAGGGATCTTCTGTAGACTATAGTTAATAGTTTCTCTGTTCATTTTACAGAGATCTGGTACTATTCATTCCTTTGCATCACTGTCTCCACCCTAAAAGGGGAACAGTAAATAGGAATATGTATCTTCTGACTTGATGTAATTTGTTGGTATAGCACAGCTACATGGGGTTGGCTCAGTTTTGCTGACAAAAAAATTGTTGATATAGTGTATGAAAGTAAACAGACTGTTTAAAAGGAAAAAGGTTAAAAAAAAGACAACAGTATAATTGTTGAGACAGCAGTTACTAACAGATCAAGAATGCAAGAAGACAAATACTTGTGGGTCTCTTACAACTGGCTATATTCTATGATTTTATGACTTATCTGAAATAATATAAAGGACTAAAAAAGCCCCTCAAAGAACATGATGATGATAATTAATGTATTGCTAGCAGCAATGGAGGTTGACCTTTCCCTATCTGGCAGATGATTGCCTGGTCATGGAGGTTCATTGACTGTTTCTTTGGGCTTTGTGAGCAAAGAAATGCTTGGTCTAGAAGGTATTCTAGAAGTTCCAGTCACTTGTTCTTTAAGCATTAGCCAATAAACAACTGTACTGTTCTTTAAGTTGTGTTTATCTTACTTTATCTCACTGTCTAGTGAAGGATATCCAAGGAAAAGAGACCCAGAGGGAGACAATCACAGAACCAGCATTACAAGAAGATTGTTGCAGGCAGCATAAATGTTCAGTTTGAAGATCTTGATGTGCCTTAACAAGTATAGCAAATGGGGCTATATGCTGCATGACTGCCCTTTCTTACACTGAGTTTCCCTAAGCAAGCAGCTTTCATCTATTTCTCAGTTTGGTTTTCTTATCACTAGCAAGAGAGTTGGGAGTACCAGGTGATGCTTTGTCCACTGTGTATCAAGGACAGAATGCAACTCTCACCTTCACAACAAATGACAAGGTGGATAAAAGGTAAAAATACACATCCTGCAGCATTAAATATTTTCATTTTAACTGGATGAAAAATACCCAGGCAAACAAACAAACAAGTGGATGCCATTCATTGTCTTTGGTCTTCAACAATGATCCATTTTTAATTATCCTCAGTTTTCCATTACACATAGGAGTAATTTTGTGATCTTCCTTATTCCTCTTCTCTGTGGACAAGAGAGCAAGGATAGATTAGACTTCTGATCTCTAGCAAACTGTTTTCTCTACAAGCCAAAAGATTACCTTAACTGTTCTCCTTCTGGTCCACTCCCTTTTGCACTTAGCCCTTGGAAGAGCACAGAACTAATTTTAAGCACTGTAAGGACTTCCTTACAGTGCTAGAAATATTTTTTTTCAGCCACATTATTAATATAAATTATTTTACCCTTGATTTATATAATTTGTGTGCCTGAAATGGATGATTTATTTCATTGACATCATTATAAGAAAAAAATCCCAAACAATGTTAAAATTAAGCATTAATAATTCATACATTTTTAGACATTTGTTTCAGTTAAATAAAATAGAAATGTAGCCACATAGAAATCTATACAGTTTTAAGCTGATTAGATCAATAAAGTATGATCTCATGAAGGATTTCATTATTATACTTCCTTTCTATTGTAACTGACTTCAGAAAAGCAGTTTCTGTATCTATTTTGTTTTGGAATACTGCAAAACTGTTAAGTGGATTTATTTTAAGATCATTCAAAACATTCTGTTAGTTCAAATGAACATTTTTTGGTAATGATTTAGTATTACAGATATTATAAAAATAATAAAAAAGAAAAATAAACATCAACATTGTCTCCAGATAGTTTAACTTGGATAAGATACCTGAATCAGCCTTCATAGTGGAATAAAAGGTTGCAATTTCATTTTAAAAATCTGATGAATTAATTAAAAATATTTTTAGAATTTATTGCTGCAGGAGTAAATCTGGAGAAATGCATGTCACAATATTCAAGTCTATAAAGACCTTCAAAAAATAGTCATAAGGAAACCAGCACTTAAAGAAAATTTTTTATATGTGTTAACTTTAGAGTTATGATAAAACAACTGCTTTTTAATGGAAGGTGGCAGAAAAGCAAGACAAAGCCAACAAGTAAGCCTGAAAGAATAAAAAGAAAAAGGAACTGCAAAAAACATATCTGCTTACTGTTTGAACATCCTCTTCTGTTTCCACTGGCATCACAGTAAGAAGGATTTAATCTTTAGGCCAGCTTGGAAGAACTTAAAGTTAACAAGACACACCTATACATGTTATCTTTCATATCAGTGCCTCTAAATAATCGATATGCAACCTGAATGAAAGACTAAAGTATGGGGTTTTTTAATTTATTAAGTTTGCAAAATCTGGAGCAAGAGTTGTTACAAAGAACGAACAGGTATATACTTAAATTTGACATATTCATTTTCTCTTCTGATTAAAGCAAAACAGAATCAGGCAATTTAAGTAAGTAGCACCATATCAACACATATGTATAAATTTTTACAAAAATATAAAAATTAAAAATATAAACTATGTTTATTGAGGATTACATTACAATGGTATTACAGATATTCCTGTTCTGATACTAAAAAAAAAAGCAAAAAAAAAAAAGGCAATCTAAAAATTAAATATGAGCAACTCCCGTATATTTCCAACTGTATCAATAGTGAAGAAAGAGAAGAATGAAGTGGGGCAGTTACATCCCAGTTTTAAAAAAATGCCATCTGACTTTGAGTTAAAACTGTCCTAGAACTAGAATTGAAGTCACACCCAATTTTCACATAGTTAATAAAAGTTGCTCACAAATTGTGGATACAAAAACAAAACAAAACAAAAACCAGTTTTTGATACAGCTTTAGTTAGAAAGCAGATTTATTTATTAATAGTACCTCTTGTAGCTCCCCTTCCCTCTTGTGAGGTGTGGAGGGTGCAATTTCTGTGACTCTGCTCTAATTCTTCTGTAACTCTTCCACAGATGCTTTAATGTCAATCAATCCCATCTCTCTGAAGTAGCTGAATGTCTCCCTAGCACTGCTATTCTATTCATTCAATTCATATTGAATTCTATGGATGTATTAGAGGGACAGTTGGCTAGCATAGGGAGGACAGGGTTGATTGACTAGGCTTCTGTGCAAGGATTACAGTAGAATTACAGCACAGATGCAGAAATTGCAGCCTGCTGCTTCATAAAAGTGTTTGAATGGAAATGGTGCTGGAAGGGCGGAATTGTACTTATCAGAGACATTGCTAATGGTAGGAAAGTCTCCCTAAAATTAATCCTCATTAAAAACAATTTGGAAAAAAATAAGAAAACTGAAATTCATTCTTAAGTACAGTGGTCTTGAAAAATAAGACAAAATCATTAAAAGATGCAGTATTTTTTAAACTAACATTTAAAAAGCTGTTATTCTAAGCAGTGTATTAATGTTACACTGTTCTGACAGCAGTACTACTCTATAGCTTTGATCATCTAAATATCAGGGATATATTAAATCTAAATAGTAGGTTTTGTGAAGAGAAACAGTCAAAGTGTATTCATTAAAACAGTTAACATTTCCATCCTGATTCTTCATTCCAATGACAATTTAAAAACACACATACATAGTTTTCTTTAACTGGTATGGCAGACTTTAAGTGTAGAATAAGTAGATATTTTAGGGGAATTTCAGATATGTTATTAACATCCACAGACCAAAATCACTTACTTTAAAATAAAAAATCTTCATTTTGGTTTTTGAAAGTGATTTAACAGAATTTTAATACTTTTGATTTAATAAATGTGTGTTAATATATTTTAAGACATTACTGCATATGGGGCATAGTACAATGACTCAAAAACCTCACTGACTGCCATCTTGCTTTAATTTGTTGTTATGAAATTCAAAAAGATATTGCCTATGCTATGAGAGACATTCATTAAAAGCTTTATATTATCCATCTATATCAGTATCTTCAAAGTATTTTTGCAGCATGCCATAGCTTTCAGCTGCTTCCTTTTAATTTTTTGATACAGTAGTGGTCTTATATGATAGTATATAATATGATATATGATATATAATTATATAATATTATACAATTATATACTATTATAATTATATCATATTATATAATATGATATATGATATATATATTCTTCCATCTGAAGCTTCCAATCTAAAATACTTTTTCCTACAACTTGCAAGTTATTACTCTTTTTACCTATTGGGCCCAATTCTACTTTTGTTGTAAGTATTTATTTTTTTACCTCTGCATCAGTTTTGACAGTTTTGCTCCCTGAAGTAAATAAGATGTCCTATACATTCAGATCAATAGGAAAAAAAATAAACAAATTAGTGGGATAAGAAATAAAATTTAGTGGGATATTTGACTGATAAAAAATACCTGCCCCAGAACAGACTATATATACAATTTTTACAGAAAGAGTATCCAGGTTTTGATTAACTGTTCTCCAAGCTAATACTACAGATAGCAGTTCCCTAGTATCTCAACTTTTACTTTTTAGCATGGATACAGATAGAGTTACTTAAACCAGCCTTTGGAGTCTATAGATGCCTTTGTTCTCACAGTTATGTGTTTTCCACATAGTTATGACTGGATGGAGTAGTGTTCTGCTTATTGCAAGGAACAAAAATCTCAAGATCCTGAAATGTGTGTTTTTGACAGGAAGACAGAGAGGATTCAGTGATGTTTTGTTCAGGTGCTTATTTGCCCTCACTGATAAATTATTAACTGTTCCACTCTGGAGAGTCCATTGGCATAACTACATCTAATACATATCATATCATATATCATATCATCATATCATCATATCATATCATATCATATATCATATCATTTGTCGCCAGTTAATTCAACAAGATCACCAGGTGACTATTTGCCTAGTCTGCATTTATAATTATGCTCCCCTCTGCAGAGTGACTTAACAGAAACAGTGACAACAGAAAATGGTGAGCTGAACAATTTCTATGCTCAAATTTCAGTGACACTTCAGGCACATAAGAAGGCTCACATGAGCTCTTTTGATGAGGTAGCTCTGCAGCATATGGCTTCAAGTCTGGGAGAATCAGAAATGTGTTTTTCCATACAATGGCAATTTTGTTTGTGCTTTCTCCTCTGTCCTTGCTCCCCCACTTCCTTATCCCTGAGACCTCAGCTTCGTTCCACTTCACTGATACTTTTGTAGACCTGGTATAACTGTGGATTTGAAACGGGATACTACATATCTACAGAAAAGGTCTCACCATAGAAAGACAGCTACGTTTTTTAGCACAGTGAGTTTTCCCATCACTTGCTCACAGAAGGACACAGACTGAAAAACAGGAGAGAGTGTAGTGCAAGGAAAGGATCAGCCAAATAAAGACAACTTTAGCAAACTTTTCTTTTAAAAACCTGTTTTTGCTTTCTTTTGCATTTTGCTATTGCCAGCATGTTGGGCTGAGACAGAAAGAAGGTGTTCTGGTCTTCTTGGAAAACATGAAGTGCCAGAACACCAGCAGGAAAGAAGGAAAAAGGGTTTTTACTGGAAAGTGATGTTTTTACCACATCTGGCTTCTACCTTATTCAATAATTCTCTTAGTAGAATTGTCAACATATAACAGATTATATGATACTATATTTCCTTTCTTGATTAAAATCAAGGATCAAAGGTCTAGTATGGTATCTCAGATGCAATGCTGGTTGAAACATATCCATTGTTTCTTGTTTATTGAGTTCCTTGTTTGTTCAGTTCTACCTATAAGTGTGTGGTCTTTTCAGACTGTTTAGTGTCTTATCTGGAAGCTTCTTACATAAATATTAAGTGCAGGCACATCACAGTGGCATCAAGAATTACTCTCTGCCACAAAATTTTTTGGAAGGGGAACAATTGTTATCAATCTTAAGATTTCCTAGAAGAGAACTAAGCCAGTGACAAGCACTTATCTTCATCAAATTTTATAACCAAATGTAGGAATTGCTCTGACTATGAAATTAAGTTTGTTCTATAAATATTGACTGGCATTACTGATAGTTTATTACTTGCTTTTTTATTGACTTAGTCCTGAACATGGTTTTCCTGTGTTTTTTTTCTGTTTTTACTTTTTTTTTTTTAGTTTGTTCGTTTCGTGGAGAGATGGGGTTTGTTTATTTTTTTCCTGTTTATTAATAACTGCTGCCAAACTACATGTACTCTTTAGTGGAAGAGTGGAGGAGTCAGGCTGCTAAAGTTAATTTCTTTGGTCTGCTTTTTCATGAAGTATTTGCATTAACAAAAAACAAAACAAACCAAAAAAGTAGTGGAGATAATCAAAACCCTTTAGTATTATTTTACAATTATTTATTTTTATGACATAAAGAATACCCTTGTTTTTTTAGAGTTCCCATCAGAAATACTTATTGATTGTATTCCCTCATGTCTGTTTACCAATGCACCTATAACACAGTAAGGTATTCTATGATAGGGTTTTTTCCCCCAGAAGTTAGACCTTACTTTTTTAAGTCCTGGGACCCAAGATTGTAGTGTATTCTCTTCAGTTTCTTGTATCAATTCTGTGCTCTTAACAATTTCTTAGGTTTACTGCTTGCTTAATATTTTCACATTTTATTTCTAATTTCTGCCTTCACTTTCATCAGATTTCTTCTGTGTCTTGAGAGAATGTGGTCTCTTATCTGTGGGCCTTGCTTGAACTCCATAGCAGTTTTCTTTCAAGAATATCTCATAGCACAGGTGAAAGACATTCTTGTTTTTCCATTTGGTTCCTCAAGGGAGGTTATGTTAGTGGTTAACTCTGTTACTTGGACTCTAACATATAAGGCAGGTCATTCAGAAGTCTAATGAGAAAGCATATGACATTATGCTCTCAGTATGCATCCTCACCGCTGTAGTATTTGTATTCAAATTACACTGCCTTTGCCAGTTGAGCAAAGGTAAAGATATGTAAGCTGGTTAGTGTGACTGCAACTATACCACACAAAAATAACACATACTTGTGCAGATTATGCTTTATGTGTTCAGAAAAGGTTTTAGAATGTAGTTTTCTTACATTTGGACTACACAGGTAAACTTAAAAAAATCAATTTGCCTAGCTTTAGACAGAGTCATATCTGAGCTCTGGATCAGAATTAGGTTGGATTATACTATCAGGTTTGTGCATCTAAATTTTTTCAGTGCATACAGTTGGATCTGTATCAGGTTTTACAATAGTCAAAAATTCAATGGAATTCTAAAATTGGCTACTTAAGCATATAATACATAACATATGACATTTGACTGTTTCATTACTATCTGAAAATAAAAACAATTAGTGCAGTAATAAAAAAGACTTAATGAGCATATTAATAGCATGATGTTGCCATAATTTCCACGAAAAAATGTGAATACAGTTGGCAGAATTTTTGTGACTGTTTTAATAAGAAATGACCTTTTATACACCTCACTGATACCTGCACTAAACCTTGTTTGTGTATGAGACTAGTCTAGACAATGATACTAATGGCTTCAGCTGACATGAGATGCAGACTGGGATACAGGCAGGAGCTGTCTGGTTTGAGCTCATTCTAAAGAAAAGTAAAGAAAGCATAGCAGCTTGGAGGAAGTAATTGATGCTGAAAATAGAAATGAAACATCTGATTTATTAGATGTTCCTTGCTTAGAATTATTAACATAGTTTTAGAAATTTAACTGTTACTGGTTAAGCATATAACAACAATGATCAGGAGTGCTTTCCATTTTCCCCTACCTGCTTAGAAAATTGCAATATTTCCTGCCAAATATGTATATTATAGCTGTCCATTCCTTTATCATCTCTTTGTTGGATTACAAAGAATAGTATGACCAGCAGGACTAGGCGTTGTCCTACTGTACTCAGCATTGCTGAGGCCACAACTTGAGTACTATGTTCAGTTTTAAGCCTCTCACTTCAAAAAGGATGTTGAGGTGCTGGAATATGTCCAGAGAAGGGCAATGGAACATGTCCAGAGAAGGGCAATGGAGCTGAGGAAGAGTCTGGAGTACAAGTTTTATGAAGAGGGGCAGAGGGAGCTGCAGTTGTTTAGTCTGGAGAAAAGGGTGATCAGGGGGATGTCATTGCTTTCTACAATTATCTGAAAGGAGGATGTAGTGAAGTGCAGGTTAGTCTCTTCTGCCATGTGTCATCTGAAAAGACAAGAGGAAATTACCTTAATTTGTGCCAGGGGAGTTTCAGATTAGATAATTTTTTTCTTTTCACTAAAAGAGTGGTCAGGCATTGGAATAAGTTACGCATGGAGGTGGTGGAGTCACCATCTCTGGAAGTAGTGTCTAGATGTGTCACTTGGGGACATGGTTTATGAGTGATTATGGTGATGCTGGGTTGATGGTTGGACTGAGTGATCTTGATGACCTGTTGCAGCCTTGAGGATTCTGTGACTGTGTGACTCTTCAAAAATATTCCTACTGAGACTATTCAGAGACTGAAGTTGGAGTCAGATGTGCTGCTCTCGTGACATCTTTGACAGGTTAAAATGTTATGTTCCTATCCCACTCACTTCTCATTTGTTGATTTTCTTTCCCTCCCTTCAGAAGTTATCACTCTGAGAGTCCTCCTTTTTGTAACATTTTAATCAAGTTCTAACAAAATGAGGGAAAAACTCATTACCATTAAAAATGCAAGACTATTTGTGTTTTCTAGACAGAATCTTTTTGGAGAGCTATGATACTTGCATATGTGCCAGCAAAGCAGAGGATGTAAAATTAGGAAGAGGTGAGTCTATATGTGTGACCTGGGAAAGATAATCTGTTTGCAGAATTCCACTGCAGCCAGAGAAGTTTGCCTGACCAACCTGATGTGGTCTTTAGCAACCTTCAGTACTTTTGGTACTTTGGAGAGCACTGAGTACATCTTCTTTTCTGGATGGCGCTTAGTATGTGTATTTTTACTTTAACATACAAATCAGACTACAATTTTCCTTACCTGAAAGGTTTCCCCACTTTTTCACAAATTAAATGGGAATAAATTTATCTACCCTTTTTTGTATTTTAAGAAGCCTGATGTAAAAGTGCTCTACAACATTTTTCTGAAGATTTATTTAATATATCAATAAAGCATTCTCTGATATGCAGCTTGAACTTCTTCATTCTCACTTTAATCCTATTACTGCTGTTCAAATCCCTGTTTATCATCCTGCCTGATTCTTCTGCCTTGGATTTACACTCCCAGAGACTGTTATCAAGTTGCCTCATTTCAGTCAAGAGGAAGCTATGGTATTTACTTTATGTATGTATGCACATATGTATATATATATGTATGTATGTGTATATATATGTATGTATCTCATAGTTCTATTTCTGCGTTGATCTACCTGACCTACAGTTTTATTAGTTTTTGGGGTCTGAAAGGTCCTTCGTTTCTGGGTAGGATTTTAGTAATAAGAAACCTACCAAACAGCATGTGTTTTAATTCTGGTGTTTCTTGAGTGTCACAAAACCTAAAGGAAGTTGAACAACTGGTTTTACACTGGGTACAAAGACAAGGATCATTCCTATCCTATAATGTGTCTGTTTTTTAAAAAATCAACCAGAACCAATGGTGCATTTATAATTTGTGTCTGTGATGCTAATTTTTATTACAAATACTTGTCCAATTCAATATTGTGATCAAATACTTGTTATGTTTTAATGGCTGCATTGTGATAGTTATATAGAAACCCAAATTTGCAACTAAGATCCATTCATGCCAGGCACTAGAAGAACACAAGAAGATGGTCTTTTCAACAAGGAGGCCACAATCTTTGTGAGCCCAAGCTAAGACAAAATGGCAGAAAAGAAAATAATAAGAGAGGAATTAGAAGAAAACACAAAATCATAATGGTCAGCATGGTGGGCAGCAGCTTCAGATATGGACAGTCCTCTTATGACAGTTACAGAATCACAGAATCTCAGAATGTACTGAGTTGGAAGGATCCACAAGACCATTGTGTCCAACCCTTAGCCCTGCACAGGACCATCCCCAAGAGTCACACCATGTGCCTAAGAGTATCATCCAAATGCTTCCTGAACTCTGGCAGATTAGGTGCTGTGATCACTGCCCGGAGGGCCTGTTCCAACATCCAACCACCCTCCAACCTAAACCTCCTCTGACACAATTTCAGGCCATTCCTTTGCATCCTGTCAGATGAAATCAGCACCTGCCCCACTTCTTCCCCTCATGAGGAAGTTGTAGACTGCAATGAGGTCTCCCCTCGGTCTCCTCTTCTCCAGGCTCAACAGATCAAGTTACCTCAACTGTTCCTCACATGACGTCCCGTCAAGGCCCTTCACTATCTTCATTGCCCTCCTTTGGACACTCTCCAATAGATTAATATCTTTCTTATATTGCAGTGCCCAAAACTGCACACAATATTCAAGGTGAGGCTGCCCCAGTGCAGAGAAGAGGGACAATCCTCTCCCTTGACCGGCTGGTGATGCTTTGCCTGCCAGGACTTGGTTGGCCCTCCTGGTTGCCAGGGCACTGCTGATTTGCCAGTGATCAGAACTCCAGTATCATTCTTTCTCTCATTAAGCATGTTTCAAGTAATTTCCTTTCAAATATATGCCTTAAAAAAAACCCTATCGTGTTTCACTTTCTACATTTCTGATCTCTCCAGATGACATTTTATTAATTCTTTTTTCTAAATGACTTGTTATTTGTTACTTTACATATTTCTTTGGTTTGTATTTGGTCATCTGTCTTCAGTACCCTTCAACCTTTACAGATAACAGAATAACACATTGGTAATATTTTACACATTATTAAAATTTTAGAATACATTTTAGAAACAGTAG
>VWZF01002811.1:1517202-1520944 GCA_013396755.1 Sclerurus mexicanus
TTTTAGCAGATTAAGATGGTAACACTACTAATAAACTAGAAGAAAACAAAAAGGTTAAAACAAATATTTCTTAGTGTAAGAAAGAATGAATATGATGGCTTATAACACATGAGGATAATTAATTGTTCTCTGCTCTAAAAATAACGTTAGAGATAAACATCTTAAATCAGCTAGCCAGAGTAATTTCCATCAGAGTAGTAAACGAGCTGGCAGACCTCTCAGAGTTATTGATGTCTGTTTATTTTTCAAACCTGGGAATACTGATAAAAAAATCTATGAACACAGAACAATAGTTACTTTGCTCTAATATTTAAAATTGGCAAGCAGGTTGACTTAGGTCTCAGATCTGCCATTAGTCTCATGGAACATTAGGAAAATCTCAGTAACACCTATACAATGGAATTATAAATAGTGTTAATTAGTGTGCTTGTAAGTAAAACATATTTTTAGTCAAATTAATTAGAATTTTGATTTGCAAGGAATGTGTGTAGATTTAATATTTTAAGTCTTTGATCAACATTTTAACTGGCAACACTGTTGCACACTGGTAACACAGCACTGATATTCTGACTAAAAAATTAACATTAAGAACATACATAAATGGGTTTAAATTTTAGATCTAAAAATACCACATCTCTGATTACCAGTGGCTCCAAGATGGATTTGTAAAGTTATAAAATTGGCCAGTTGTCTTATCAGCGATTTAAAAGTAAATATGAGGTCACTGTAAATAAAATAAAGCTGTGCTGTAAGAAGTTCTATCTCCTATATTTAAGAACTGAGGACTGTACTGAAAAGCAGTGATTTGGAGCATAATCTAGTGGTTTTATGGAAAGTAATTCAATGTCAACACCTAATGAAACATCATAGTGACAAAGTAAAGTAATAAATTATTCTTGGAGTATGTTACATTTTGGACACATAAGTAGAGGACTTGTGGAAAAGAAGACAGTGATTTTGTTGTCAAATGAGATATTGGTAGGATTGATGTTAAAATTGGAAAGGGTTTGGGAATGAGATAAAAAATACTTCAAAGACTGCAGAAAACATCTTATAGTGATGGACAATTATTATTCTATCTGTTTTCCTTTTCAAAAAGTGGATAATGAGGTGGCTTTTGCACAAATACACTTGCTAGAAGGAAATACCAGCAAGCAAAGGTTTCTATAATCAAATTGAAAAAGACAGAAACCATTGAGATTGAAGATAAGAAGTTTAAAAGGACAAATACATATTTTTAAAAAGTCAGTATTACTTGCTATCAAAGGCAAGTGAGGCACTTGTTTCACTGCTTTTTTATAGGGAGGTAGCATCTTCTTCCAGTTCTTCCTTGTCTTCCTCCTCTTTTTCCTTTTATTTCTTTTCTCCTCCTTCTCCTTCTCCTTCTCCTTCTCCTTCTCCTTCTCCTTCTCCTTCTCCTTCTCCTTCTCTTCTCCTTCTCCTTCTCCTTCTCCAAATATGGGAAGTCAAGGATCACTATGTCAAACTATTGAAAAAAATAGATGTGTCAAGCATATTGTTGTCAACCAAGTCTATGAACCAAGTTCCTAATTTGTTATGCGATGTATGTGTTTTTAATAAATAGCAGATAGATGATCAGAAGTATGCCATCAAGTATGTGAGTTTCCTCACTCTTTTAAACTGACACAATTGTTGTTAATAGTTCCACCTGTTCTCTGGTAGAATTTTTCAGTGTTCATTTTAGATGACAAAGTAGCTTACACAAAAGGGATAAAGGATTGACTGTGCTTAGAAGAAAGAGGATGAAAATATAAGCTTACATGTGAGTCAGCTTCATTTAGATGTGGATATGGGAACTGCTAAGAGTCTTGCAAATAAGCAAGTGGAAATTGTGACCTACTCAGAGAAACACAGATCTTGGTACCAGGAAAGGGATAGAGAATACATAAGACCTGGTATGGAAATTTTCAGTTTTACTAAGGATTCTAAGCCCAAAATGAAAAACTATAAAAATTGATTAATCAATAAAAATTAAAAATACTTTTAAAAATAGTTTTTCCTTAGTATGCTTGTATCAGGTAAGCAATTTCATTGAATTCATAAGACATTTAGATATGTTTGCCGTTCTGGCTGTATGAAATAATTGTGCTGCTTTTTGGTCAGTTTGCTGGTAATGGATAGTTAAGGGTCAAACAAGATACCAAAGTAGTGGTAAGGATGAGATGGGGTATAGCAGGAGGAGTTATTTACAAATAAAGAAAAAATGTATCTTCTCATTCCAGAAGACTGTTGATACTACCCATCTGAGAACATCATTAGAATATTTAGGGTTTCTCTCTATCTTGATTTCAGAGTTAATAGCAAGATAGGATATGTTCTTTTACTGGGACTGATAACCACAGACTATCCATGAGCAAAGTAAGTGTAAAGAGGGCAACAAATATCTCCCTTCCCTATTTTATGTAAGGAAATTAATGCATATTTTAATATGTACAACTTTGTCTACATTTTAACTTTCTGTCTGTCATTTAGAATTTTGGAATTTAAATACATGCCTGAAAAGACCAGAAGAAAGTAGGAACTAAAAATGTTTTATTCTTTTCAATCAAATGGAAATTCTCTAGGTAAATGTTGGAAAAATTATGAAGTGGTTTCCTTTCCAAAAACAGAGTCTGAAACTATTCAGGGATCACCTTTCTTCTCAATGATCTTGACATTGCCAGTCTTCTTACTCATACAGTCTTACATCATCTTTCACTTCTAGGCTTTGTTCAGATAGATCTGCTTTTAGACATTACACAAACATATAATAATAATGTTTGTGTAATGTACTCACCTATTTTTCATTAATAGATTACTCATGAATGGGGATATAGTTGGCACATTGATGTATATTTTAAATAAAGAGTTGTTTTATAAAGTATGCATATGCAAAGAGTAAAGTCAGTATCTCTATTCTTATAAATAACAGAATAAACAAGCAAATGAAACAGCAAAAATTGTTGTGTCATATTCTTTTACCACTTCCCTAATATTTAGTAAGACATACTTTCATATTTTAAATGTTCTATTTTCTGTGTTTTGCAGAGCATGATAAATATTTACAATGCTTTTTTTTTCTCCTTCTTGAGAACACATCTAACAGTGAAAGTGTTTTGTTTTGCCTTTCAAAATTGCACTTAAAATAATCTTTTGCCACTACAGCAGTTCCTTTCCTGAACTGAGCAAGAGTCATTTATGATCAGTAATCATAGACAAACAACATGTTCAAACATATTAAAGGCAGAAACAAGGATACCCCAATGCTCAGCTAATGTATGGTAGCTGTTCCTAGAGGAAAAAATCCCAGTCTGTACTTTGGCAACGTGCAAATCTGGGGAGAGAAAGCAGTCCCACATGGGCACTGAAAATTACCTGGTGAAGACTGAACTTGCATAGGAAAGAAAGTCAGTGGTTTTAAAAATATGAAGTGAAGGACTTGGACGTTTTCAAGATTTTTAGAAATTAAAAAAATGGAAATATTTGTAGGATTGAAGAACTTTTTCAGGGTACTTTTAAAGTTAGAAAATGTTTAGCAAAATACTGTTAAATGCCTAAGCAATTTAGTGCTCTGTATCTCTTTTGAGACAAAATATATAAAACCTTTTTTTATCGCTACACAATCCTGTTTCAGGAGAAACAAAACCTATTTAAGAAAAATATTTCCTAGATAAAGCAAAAACGTATCGTATTTCCTGACACTTGGTTATTTTTTTTTTTGGGGGGGGGGGGGGGGTGGGAG